>CM031967.1:26239898-26257398 GCA_018749465.1 Paracanthobrama guichenoti
TTGAAAACAAGGTTCATGTGAATCTTATATGAACAGAAGTTGGCAGAATATGAGCACTGACATCATAGTGATGAGAATTGTGAAGTTGAAGTTGAAGTTGAAGTTTATTCGTCATTACACATGTACAAGTACAGTATAACGAAATGAAGTTTGGAGCAAGCCTCCGGGCCTCAGCCGATTATTCAGGCGCCGCCCTACACTCTCCAGAAATACAAGAATGCAATTTAGCAAGCATTACATAGCAAACACAACAAAACATAAACATAAACATAAACATGACACAGTACACGTGGTCACGTGATGGGATTTTTTGTATGGAGTGGGAGAGGAGATAGATAAACAGGCAGACGGTTGGAGGGGGGGGTGGGATCGGGTAGGTTGTGTATGGTGCGAGTGAGTCTGAGATTGTGTTGTGTGAGAATGTTAGCAATAACTTCAGATGTTTTCGAGTTCAGTTCTATGGTTTGTAGTTCAGTTCTATGGTTTGTGGTGGGTATTGGATATTGACACGTCAATAGAAGCAAAGTAGACCTGCGGGTCCCAAAAGGGTGGAACTGTACTTTGGTTCAAACAAAGCGAACCAAGGGTTAAAAACTGCCTAAAAGATGACGTTTGGAGTCTTGTTATCTAGAACAGCGTTTCTGAAGGACCCAACACTACAACTTCAATCAACTCATCAGCTCATTAATAGAACAGGGCCAGTTTGCGTAAACATAGCCAGTATGTTAAGACTGTGCCTTAAAGGGGACACAAAGATGTAATGCAAGTCTCCAGAGTGTGTCTGTGAAGTTTCAGCTCAAAATACCCCACAGATCATTTATTATACCACGTTGTAAAAGCTCATTTTTGAGTGGAAGGAAAAACACTGTTTTTGTGCATGTATCTTTAAATGCAAATGAGCTGCTGCTCCCCGCCCACTTTCCAGAAGAGGGCGGAGCCTGTACAGCTCGTGCCTCGGATACTGTCACTAACGATTATTTTGGTAATCGTGTAATTGTCGATTATTTTTGCGAATAATCGGCTATGTTTTGAGGTAATAAAAAGACCTAAGCAAACAATAGCCTTTAAAATGACTTAAAATACATATATAATAACAACGAGGCGTTTCAAATCAAGTTTCAAAATCAATCAATCATATTATAGTTTTAAAGAAACACTGTTAAAATGCATAATATAATATACATAATATAGACAATCAACTTGTGTACATTATGTATTATAACACATGCCTGCAGAGGGCGCCAGCGGCCTGGTGTTGTTACACTTTACAGCAGATCAAATCCTGGATTAATACTGGCCAAATTATATTTAATTAAAATGTTAACTTAATCTTTAATATTTGGCAACTTCTTTAAAATAGAAATGCTACAGCCGCTGTAATTTATTGAATACGTGGACATCAAAACATGCAAACTCAGAGCGAGCATCTAAACTTTTATTTTGAAATTGAAAATTGCAATGAACAGTTGAATATTCCCAGGTGAAAAATATGTACTATTAAATGCATTAAAAATGTACTTGAGTATGTGTTTAGTACAATACAAACATACTATAATGCATTTTTCAATACATTTAATAGTACGTCTGTTTCACCAGGGTTTAGAAACATGATGTATTCTCCTGTGTTGGTGTAGGTTTATAAATTATCTACCTTACATATCTGATGAAATGGTGCACATTGCGTTCCGTTATAAGCAACTCAACTCAAGCAACACGTTTGAGACACTCCACGCATGTAAATGATATGAATGAGTTCATGTGGAGCAGTGTTTACTGTGAACGGAGCCGCTCTGAGACGCACGTAACCTACACGCATGTATATAATTAAAACACTCAACAGCATTATCTGTGCTGTAGTGTGTTTTTAAATGGTTTTAATGCATTGTGCATCCTTAGAAAACGGTCTAATAATACGGTTCATGGATTTTCATCCGTGGAATGCTCCACTTCCAATATATTGCTGGTTACTCGACCATAAATTGCAATCAATGCTTTTTTTTTATTTTATCGAGTACTTCATTTAATCGAGCACCTCATTTTATTGAGCACTTCATTTAATCGAGTACTTCATTTAATCGAGTACTTCATTTAATCGAGTACTTCATTTAATCGAGCACCTCATTTTATTGAGCACTTCATTTAATCGAGCACTTCATTTAATCGAGCACCCCATTTTAGCGAGTACTTCATTTTATCGAGTACTTCATTTTATCGAGCACTTCATTTAATCGAGTACTTCATTTAATCGAGCACTTCATTTAATCGAGCACCCCATTTAATCGAGTACTTCATTTAATCGAGCACCCCATTTAATCGAGTACTTCATTTAATCGAGCACCCCATTTAACCGAGTACTTCATTTAATCGAGCACCCCATTTAATCGAGCACTTCATTTAATCGAGCACTTCATTTAATCGAGCACCCCATTTAATCGAGCACCCTATTTAATCGAGAACTTCATTTAATCGAGCACTTCATTTAATCGAGCACCCCATTTTATCGAGTACTTCATTTAATCGAGCACCCTATTTAATCGAGCACCCCATTTAATCGAGCACTTCATTTAATCGAGCACCCCATTTAATCGAGTACTTCATTTAATCGAGCACCCTATTTAATCGAGAACTTCATTTAATCGAGCACTTCATTTAATCGAGCACCCCATTTTATCGAGTACTTCATTTTATCGAGTACTTCATTTAATCGAGCACTTCATTTAATCGAGCACTTCATTTAATCGAGCAGCCCATTTAATCGAGCACTTCATTTAATCGAGCACCCCATTTAATCGAGTACTTCATTTAATCGAGCACTTCATTTAATCGAGCACTTCATTTAATCGAGCAGCCCATTTAATCGAGCACCCCATTTAATCGACTTCATTTAATCGAGCACTTCATTTAATCGAGCACTTCATTTAATCGAGCACTTCATTTAATCGAGCACTTCATTTAATCGAGCACTTCATTTAATCGAGCACTTCATTTAATCGAGCACTTCATTTAATCGAGCACTTCATTTAATCGAGTACTTTTAATTTAATCGAGCAGCACTTCATTTAATCGAGCACCCCATTTAATCGAGCACTTCATTTAATCGAGCACCCCATTTAATCGAGCACTTCATTTAATCGAGCACTTCATTTAATCGAGCACCCCATTTAATCGAGTACTTCATTTAATCGAGCACTTCATTTAATCGAGCACTTCATTTAATCGAGCACTTCATTTAATCGAGCACCCCATTTAATCGAGCACTTCATTTAATCGAGCACCCCATTTAATCGAGCACTTCATTTAATCGAGCACTTCATTTAATCGAGCACCCCATTTAATCGAGTACTTCATTTAATCGAGCACCCTATTTAATCGAGAACGTCATTTAATCGAGCACTTCATTTAATCGAGCACCCCATTTAATTGAGTACTTCATTTAATCGAGCACCCCATTTAATTGAGTACTACATTTAATCGAGCACTTCATTTAATCGAGTACTTAATTTAATTGAGCACTTCATTTAATCGAGCACCCAATTTAATCGAGTACTTCATTTAATCGAGCACTTCGTTTAATCGAGCACTTAATTTAATTGAGTACTTAATTTAATCAAGGAATCGTAACAGCCCTATTTTTGATGATCATCTCTATCGCGATCATGTGACATTACAGTTCTTCATCATCATGAAGGTTTTATTATCTGCATGCGTTTTAAAACCATATCAGTGTAAACATCTGATGTATGGTTTTCTGAGCGCACACACACACACCCGAAGCACGCGCACAGAAAGCTGTGTCAGACGGAGCGTCCCGTGAGTATTAAACTCAGTTCTCTTTCACGTCTTATTGCCCTTGAACTGACACATACACACACAGTTCACATAAACACAGTCGGTTATGTCTGTGAGCGTAAAGAAATCACATGTGTGTGTATTAGATCTGTGTATTAAAGTGACAGCAGTGTAATATACAGTATCTACTGCTATATCTACTGTTAATATGAATCAAACAACAGAACAATAAGAAAGATAAGCTTTAATAAGAACACATTTCTGACCTGAATGCTGCTGTTAATGCTCTGGTGAGGAGATAAACATGGCAGACTGTGTACAGCTCACTGAGGGCGGGGTCTATGCTAATAGGGCGGAGTCTGTCAGTGACACCACATTACATAAAAACTGCAAACGGCTTATTTAGAGACACTGCTAATGATTTATAGGGATTAAGAGAGGAGTGGGTGGATTTTTACCATTATATGGTGGTTGTGTACACACACTGCCGACACACGTTTATGTTCAAACACGCATAACACCGTGTCCTAACTACATGCGCTGCAATAAGATTCCAGTGACAAGCAATTTGTCTGTCCACACCAGACGCGACACAACTACGAGATGCAACAAATCAAAAACCACAGCCAATCAGAACAGCGTGTGGGCGGGCTCTCGCGGCAAGTGTGCGGCATTAGAAATTAATCTGACGGCACTTGCAAGGAAATGGATAAGTACATAATCAAATTTACAAAGATTACACCATTTAACATCACAAAAAATACATACTGAGATAATAAAACGTTCTTGTTTCCATTTGTTTAATTTGATTGTTGCTTTTAGTACGACTACGTTACAAAGCTGGGAGTCACATTACACGCTTCTAACATTAAATAAAGCACATAAACACTACCTGAGATTATCATTGCCATGTTTTGTGTTGTTGTTCCAGCCGATTAACATGGGAAAAACGCCTTTTATCATGTGTCACATGTAGTTAGGACATGTGTAATAGTAATAGGTCCCCTTTAAGATGTGTACTGTTGGGGTGACTCCAGGAACAGGGTTGGAAAAGAAGAGGGATATTGTCAGATATAACCACAGGGCGAGAGTGGATAAATCAGATGCATGTGATATACCAGTGGATCGTTCTAGGCCGAGAACTCCAGTCGAATCAGAGACAGCACAGGTGACGCCTGCAGCCCACAGCGGAAAACACTCCGGCAGGCTGAGTGAACTGGTTCTCTTCTCAACCTGCAGGTCCTAATCACCAATTATGAGCCCATTAGGGCTGCTGGCAGCTCATTGTGTCCCGCCGCAGCGGAAGGGGATCTGGGTGTAGACCTCTGCCCCACTTCGCTCCGCTCCACTGAGCGCCTGTCAGCCCCGGTTGCAGCGCCGCCGTGATAGGACCCATGTACCGGCAGATAACAACACCTGACCTTACAACCGGTTACCGGGGGACGCTCGGCACGCAGACAGGGCTCATCGCAGCGCGACAGCGGTGGGGATAAATCCGAGCCGCTCGGGGTGACGAGACTTCATTAAAGAAGAGCAAGAGAGAATGGGTAATGCCTCTGTAGTGTACTAATAGAAGCAGAGCCCTCGTTAGCCGAGCGCGAGGAAAGATCCATCAACAGCATCTCTCGGCTTACAAGAGGACTGAGCGCGAGAGAGATTTAGACTCCCACAAGGAAGCACTGGCAGCACTCTCGCAGCAGGCTGGTTAAATTATCTCTCAGGTAAGAGGCCAGACACTTGCCAATGCACAGAGGAACTTGTTAAAGTCCCCCTTTTAGAGCAAACCGTCGGCTAATGTACGACTATTGGGCCATGGTCAAAAGTTCAGCCCCTGCATATGTAAAAAGGTAGCGGAGCGCCCGAGGCAGAATCCTGGGGAAAATAATTGCGCTAAACTGCTGAAAACGCGCAGTCAGATGGCGGACTGGATCCCAATGAAGCGATTGGGGGAAGGCGGGGTGCTGATTGGGTGGCTGTGATTTTCCCAGCAGCTTCATGTCCCAAAGCATCAAGCAGCTATTAGATGCCACAATACCCAACCGTCTAAGAAATGTCAAACCAAACATGCTAAAACAGCTGTTTGACTACACAAATGAAAAGGTTACAGAGGCTTCGGGGACGTATAGTACTCCATTTAAACCAGATAGGAAGTATCAAAAGTGACCTTTCTCGACATTGAGAAAAAAATACCTAACACACTTAAAGCATTACTGACCTAAACAAAAATATTTTCTTATGGAAATTAATCTCTGGGGAAATCATGGAATTGGATTTCTGAGCAAGTAATTACTATGTTTTGTTGTTTCTTATTTGAATGTGTTCTTATGTTGTCTTCCTATTTTGGCGAGTTGTATTAAGAATATCCTAGTTGTAAATATATTTTTTTACAGCAAAATGATTCACACATTGGCAGTGCAGTGACAGAGTCCCATTTGTCAAATTTGTGTTTGAATGTTGCTTCCCAAAAAAACATTGTACAATATTTCACATTTGTGACATGGAGAATGTTCTTTTTTTGTAACTGGAAAAAGTGCACAAAAAAAAAGAAAAAAGAAAAAAGAAAAAAGAAAAACCACATACTGAGTATGTAAATCATCAAACTTATTTACTGTAGTTTTGGTCAAAAACACACTAAACAGCTTTTATACAGAACTGAAGTGCATTGTGATCTGCAGGAATGCAATGCTGAACCCATCCCAGATCGAGCCAGAGTCATTATTGTGGGGCAAGGGTAATAATTAGGGATGCACCAATAGGATTTTTTGGGACCGACAACGATTTTAACAAAATGATTGGCCGATACCGATATTTGTCACTTGCTCTCTTATTTGAACTTTCGTCATTTAAATGGATAGTGTTTTAATCATGTTTTAAATCAGCAAATTCAAAAACGCATGCATTAAGTTATAGTTTTATTTATTTATAGTGCTGCATCATCAAATAATTTCACATCTGAACATGGATTGCATCCATTTAACATTCAGCAGGCTACACATATGCAACAGAATAAAGATACATATGAAATGTAACCGTTTTCAGGTACAGAAATAAAGTAAACAAATATAAAATAACTGCATATTCTTCACTGTATAAATGAAATGCATATTAATCCTTATGAAAGTTACAAAGGTTATTTAGTCAAAAGTAGTGAGCGATGTTTTTGTCTTTTATTGTTCGATTAACATTAAAACGCAGACAGAAGCGCAACAGGAATGTTAGATTTTACACAAGTCTAAAGTATTCTATCTACTCAAGACAACTACCTGATATTCTCTGTCTGAACTATGTGTAAGTGAGCGTGTTTTGTTGTTTAAAACCCTTTATAATGATCATGTTAGTTGATCTATAATGCGTGATGTTAGTTTGTGCCTCAGAGAATCTCCTGAAATACGTAAGTGAGTGAGAGAAGAAGAGAGTAAACGCTATAGTTACTTACACAGTGTGTATCTGATATGAATAAAACACCTCATCAGATTATAATTGAAAGGATTGTTTCGCCGCTCCCATAGACATCAGTGTGTATTTTACAAACTATATGTAAAATATAGTTGTAAAAAATGTATTGTTTTGCTAGTGCTAAACCTTATGTGGTTGAAAACACTGAATAACTGTGATATATGATAAGCACTGAGCGTGTCCATCTCCCAAAGCGTGAACGCAGATTTGAGTTGATCAGCTGATCACGTGATGCACTGACCGCTCTAATCACACCGGTGTGATCATAAATATGTATGCGTAAATATATGTACGAATATATAACTATGGGTGTGATCGTACCCGTCAAAGGGCTAATCTTGGATTATGTAACAGACATTATACAGCTCAGTGCCTTCATGCAGTTAACCAATGTCCAACACTTAGTATTTCAGGCACTTTTCGTGATTTTCGCCTCTTCATGACGGATCGCATCCTGTATTCCTCAGTTGTAAGTCGCTTTGGATAAGCGTCTGCTAAATGAATAAATGTAAAATGTAATGTAAATGTAATTAATTAACCATCGGTTTGTTATATCGGCCTTTTTAATACTATAGTCGATATGCAGATGGTTGTAAATTAATCGTCCAAAAATCGTCCGATAAATATCGGTGGCCGATACATCGGTGCATCTCTAGTAATAATAATATTTAAGTTAGTTAAAAATGATGTGCTAAATTCTATACTAAAATTGCTATCCTCTGTGTAAAGTTTAGCCAGCCTTCATGCTCTCTGACAGGACGTCCGTATGCCAGGAGAGATCAGTGCCGTCGTCCCGCCCAGAACAAGAGCGCACTTGATTATCATGAGGAGAAAACGACTGCACCCTTATCAAAGCTGAACACATCTGGAGATCAGCATGGGCCTAATGTTCATCTGCAGGCCATCAAGAGAGCAAGAGAGATGAACGGCAGATCACATCTGATGGGCAGATTACAGATGAAGACAGGCGCCTGAGTTTAAGTCAGATATCAGTCCTGCCTCTTACCCAATGAATTTCTATTAACTCAGCAAAACTGGAAATTATCTACAAATTACAAGATCAGATGATGATACTCGGTTTCATGGATTACACTGAAACATCCTTTGCACTTTAGTACGGCATATCAATATTGTTTTTGTTTTGTTTTTTTTAATCTGAGATATGAAAACAAAATTGATTAAAAGCATTATTATTACTGTTAAATAGTTGGAAGCTAATTTGTGATGTTTGATGCATCAAACCATTAAGAAACGCTAAACTACATGGAAGTGTCCCACTCAGATGCAATAAAACAGCAAAATAAGAGGTTTTATTCTAGATTTGCGCAGTTATAAATCACCTACAGCTTCTGGAGAAGACAAAGGCATTTTACTGCGCTTGGGTGTAATATCGTTCCAGGCTCTTCCTGTCAACATTATGCAGAGCTGTGCAACCTTGAACAATTTCCCAGCATCCCATATGAGACTGCAAGCAATTAAAACGATACCATCTTCATAGCCTCATAACCAATAAATAAAGTAACAGCACTGTTTTGTGTTAAGTTCACTAACATCTGAGGGGGTTCAGGAACGGGAGAGAGAGGCACATCAACACCCGCCACGAGCTGGGGGTGTCCTAAGTTAAGCGTCTGTATTTAATAAAGAGAGAAGATAATTACTACATTAATTAAAGATAAAGAAATAACAACTGAAAAATAATGACAATAATAAAAAACATTATTATTATTAATAATAATGATAATAATAAAAAGGCGCAATTAAAAAGCACATATAATTTGATAAGACTGTTAAATGCAACCCCAAAATGTATATTTTCATTTTTTCATATTGTACATTATAATGTCTTGATAATGTCTAAATTAACATTCAACAATTAAAATAACAGATCTTTTTAGATTTTAGTGCTTTAATTTATTTAGACAATAATGATATGACTAATATATCTGCTTATACTAAATATTTTATATTTATTATAATATATGCACAATACAAATTACATATTATAATCTTAATGTCCCCCTTAGAAATCCATTAAAATCAGGAATGAAATCACTGGAATATTTGCATATTGACTTGTGATTTCTTGTCTTGCAGGCACTGGTATTTCCTACAGGAAATGCAAATACAGTACACTTTTGACAATTGTCTAAAATGTCATAAATATTGTGCTACATGTTCAAAACTAATCAGACAAAAGGAAAAGGACAAAAAATCCTCAAATGAACGAATCACACTTTCCATACGAACAGAATGTCTTGATCCATCAAACTTGACTGACAGCTGGAGAAATGAGCGGTTCTGAGTTACGACTGGGTTGTGCGCATAAACTTATGACATATTCATACCCATCTCTTTAATACTTAATCAGCTCAGTTGAAATACTCAACACTACATCAAAATCTGCCTTCAGAGTTTTCAACCAAAATTAAAACAAAGACTACATCAAATGCATTGTGTGGCCTAAAGCATATCAGAAGCGGAAGGAAATGCTTCAGGTGCGAGACAGGCAGATACTTTATGATTTATGAGGATGTTGAATTTTATAGTTTGTCTCTGTAAGTGTATGTGACTCGCCTCTTCGGGCTAAAACGGCAGAGAGTCGCCTACAGGAAGAGCTGCCCGTCTGATTTATGCGGCGCTGGGGTATATGAGCAGCGTTACGGCAGCGTGACACACACACACACACACACACACACACACACACACACACACACACACACACACGGGTGATTCCTGCTCAAGAACCCAAAAACATGCTAGTGAAACTTTCTTGGATCATCACCATCGTGTCTCTAAAATTCACACGAGTAAAAGCAGATTACAAGCTGGTTCAAATGAATTCTGGGTAAACAACCCTTTAGCAAACTCTATTGGAATGAGCCGTTCATAAAGTCCACCGTGTGCTTCACATGAAGACAGCTAGTTGTGTGTTTGTGCTGCTTATGAATGAATGTTTAAAATCAGTGCCCACTTTGTTTATGATGCTGAAAAGGTAGATGCTTAAACTCAGGGACATACTCAATCCTCACATTGCATTAAGCTCTTACCATAGACTTGGTGAAGGGTCGTGCAAAGGTGAAGAGCAGGGTCATGAGCCACCAGCTGCGGTGGATGGAGGTGTACATCATATTCCCAGGGTGCAGTGCGTTACAGGTGATGCCGAAGGGTGACATGCGGCGATGCAGCTCGTTGGAGAAGAGGATGTTGCAGAGTTTGGCACGGTTGTAGGCCAGCATTGACCAGTACTCCTTCTGCGGAGGTGAAAGCAGGTTCAGGTCCACCTTCCCACACGGGTCCACCAGATCAGTGAACCTTCAGAAACAAGAAGGAGCAGTACTTATAAAAAAGACACTTAAAAGTATGGGGAGACCCCTGTTGAATAATGAACTCAGGTGTCAGATCCATTGCCACAGGTGTATAAAATCAAGCACCTAGCCATGCTGTCTGCATTTACAAACATCTGTGCAAAAACTGGGTCGTTCTGAAGAGCTCAGTGAATTCAAGCGTGACACTGTGATTGGATGCCAGCTTTGCAGTAAGTCAAAAAGAAAGTCTTATTGGAAAGTCAAAGCATTTTGGAAGAGCAGCAACTCAGCCACAAAGCAGAAGACCACATAAAGTCACAGAGCCATCCGGAGGCGTGTAAAAGATGCCAACACTGCCGATTCCAATTGGCCTAGCCCAACCCCTGAAGAACAGCCCTTACCATTATCCCTTCTACACCAAACCGTACACCCATCAGACTGCCAAACAGAGACACGTGATTCGTCACTCCACAGAAAGTCTGAAGACTTCCAAGAGTCCCAAACTTCCACTGGCATTAATATCAGCACAGAAACTGTGTGGCGGGAGCTACGTGGATTGGGTTTCCATTGTCGAGCAGCTGCATGCACGCAGCCAAGCATGGGATGCCACTGGACTGTGGAGTGACGAATCACGCTTCTCTGTTTGCTTGTCTGATGGGCGAGTCTGGGTTTGGCGGTTGCCTGGAGAACGGTACCTACCTGACTGCATTGTGCCAACTGTAAAAACCAAAGGAGGGATAATGGTACGGTACTGTTTTTCAGGGGTTGGGTTAGGCTCCTTACTTCCAGAGAAGGGAAACTTTAGGCCCTGTTTACTCCTGGTATTAAGATGCATTTTGGTCGATCGGATTACAAGTGGACGATGCTAAATACAGGTGTAAACAGGGTCTAAAACGTTTTGAGCTTGTTCACTTTCGACCACTTCCAGAGGCAGCGGAAAGCATATTTGACCGGATTGCTTATCTAGTGTAAACGCTTGCGTGGCCGAATGCATTCAAACTGCCACAAAAGACTACTAAATATTATGGGAAGTGTGCTAGCCAGGCGGGATTTAAACTTCGTCGGCTGGAGACCCAAGTTTGGTTTAAGATGAAAAACGCACCAAGCACAATGTTCTGTCACCATTCCTGATTTCTAACACACACTCATAGCGTTCGGCTGGTCTTGAGGCTGTCAGAGCAGGAATGAAAGCTGATGCTCTCCGTGTGGTTTTTTAGTCTCCGGGCGTGTTCATATGTAAATTGTGCAAGCTTATTTTGTCCATTAGATTGAAAGACCTGAAAAGGCCCATACATCTACCCGCCCATAGACCCTCCCCTCGAAGAAATCAGGACAGAAGTAGTTGAAAGTGGACAAAAGAGACACCAGTTATAAACGGGAATGTGTCTCCCTCATCTACTTGTGATCCATTTGACCAAAACGCATCTTAATACCGGGTGTAAACAGGGCCTTAATGCTTCAGCATAGCAAGACATTTTGGACAATGCATTGTGGGAACAGTTTGAGGAAGGCTTTTTTCTATCCCAGCATGACTGCGCACCAGGGCACAAAGCAAGGTCCATCAGGACATGGTTGGATGAGTTGACCTCAACCCCATCCAACACCTTTGGGATGAACTGGAACAGAGATTACGAGCCAGGCCTTCTCAAAAATCAGTGCCTGACCTCAATAAATGCTGTGGATGAATGGGGGAAAATTCCCAAAGAAACACTCCAAAATCTTTTGGAAAGCCTTCCCAGAAGAGTTGAAGCTGTTATAGCTGGAAAGGGGGATCATGTTAATGTATTTATAATGAGATGTCATTACAGTCCCTGTATGAGCAATGGTCAGGTGTCCCACAACTTTTGTCCATATAGTGTATTTTGAGAAATGCCTCTCTGTCTTGACTATTTTTGCGTTTTGTCTTGTTTTTTATTGTTTTCCTTTGCATCTTGATTTTATTGTTTTGCAACTTAATTCGTTTTGTTGTGTTTTGTTTTCAATTGTTTGAAGTTTTGTTTTTGTTTCGTTTTATTTCGTTTCTCTTGTTTTGTGCTTTGTCTTGATTAGTTCTGTGTTTTGCTCTGTGTGTCTACGGTCACACAAACGGTTTGATTACTGCCATTCTTCAAAATATAATTTTTCATGTTCCACAGAAGAAAGACGCTGTTAGTACAGGCTTGGAATGACAAGAACGGAAATAAATGAAAGCATAAAAAATAATGAATTTAAATGGCCAATATTGAACAAATAGACAAGACTGATTTCACGTTGACTAAAGTTGCGGGAATAACCTCCAGAATGTGAGCCGATGGAGAAATGAACTAAATGAGCTTTGGCAGGCCAGGTCTGGCTTAATGCAAATCAAAGCTACGACATGACGTTCTTTAATTGGCTCTGACTAAGCTGTTAAACGCCAGATGTTTGACAAGGCCCCTGAACACAAGGCGCTGTATTTTCTGGATGTGTCCTTGTGTGTGTGTGTAAACAACAGTCCCAAGAAACTGCCGTGAAATGAATTGTCCCTCCCCTAGTGCGGATCAGAGTGTGTTCTGCGCCCGCAATCGCATTCGGTGTTTACCTCTTAATTATGTGCTTTACATAACAACCAATCAAAACGTCACATTCACTGTATGACAAGCTCAGTGCGGCCCGTGTTGCTGTTTGACACGTTACATCTCTGCTTGGGTAAACGACAACATCTGTGGGCATCGCGTCGCTACAAATACTAAAGGTGTGAACTGTGCGAGTGGGAATACAGCTAATTAAAGGAAAAGCTCACCCAAACATGTTTCTTTACCAAAAAATGAAATGACCAGAGTCTGTCAACCTCTGATCCATGCATAATAAATAATGTTTCATTATTTTATTTCATTTTATTTTATTTACTTAATAACTAAATTTACTTTATTTAAGACGCTGTTTTCTGTTGCCAAAACTGATGTCATAGTTACTGTTCGTATCACTGTGTATCAAGTGCTGAGGAAAAGATGAAATTATGATATGCTAATGGCCGTTTGGGTTCCGACAGAAGCTGTAAGTGGGTGACCAATCACAACAGACTGGGCCGTCTGACCAATCAGAGCAGAGTAGACCAATCACAACAGACTGGGCCATCTGACCAATCAGAGCAGAGTAGACCAATCACAACAGACTGGGCCATCTGACCAATCAGAGCAGAGTAGACCAATCACAACAGACTGGGCCATCTGACCAATCAGAGCAGAGTAGACCAATCACAACAGACTGAGCCATCTGACCAATCAGAGCAGAGTAGACCAATCACAACAGACTGGGCCATCTGACCAATCAGAGCAGAGCAGACCAATCACAACAGACTGGGCCATCTGACCAATCAGAGCAGAGTAGACCAATCACACCAGACTGAGCCATCTGACCAATCAGAGCAGAGTAGACCAATCACACCAGACTGGGCCATGTGACCAATCAGAGCAGAGTAGACCAATCACAACCATTTTGACAAATTATTATGACCATCATATTAATGAGAAAACTGTGTTTTTGGACCTTGGATGCATGTAACTACTCTAGGAGACCTGCAAAGCAAAATCAGGAACCTTTATAAAAAATAATAAGGGCACTTTAAAACTCATGTTATGTTCCATGAAAGAAAGACAGTCAGGTTTGGAACGACATGAGCATGAGTATGACAGAATGTTTTTTCATTAGTGTTTTTGGCTGAACTGCCCCTATCAGTTTAGCGGTTATATATCCATCCCCACTATCCCTTTGCACATGTCGACTTTGTCATCATCTCACGGCCGGGATAATCCATACGGTCTTCCCAGTAGAGGCATTCTGGGCTGGAAATAGTCTATTTTCAGAGCAGAGGTATGAAAAGGTCAGGTCAGGCTGGTATTTAATGACTGCAGTATCCTGCTTTAAAGAGACTGAAGTATAAAGGCGAGAGTCTGGTGTGAGTTTTCAGAGGTGAGTTTCCCGTCCACGCTATCAGTGTGCTCTTGTTTGGAGTCGGGAGGCAAATGCCAGCACCTATCTGTCCTGTCACTTAAGCCCCAGTGCTACAGCGCAGATAAACGTCCCCGTTCGCTCTATTTTATTTTGCCACCCTCAATTTCCCCCAACCCCTCATTCTTTCTTTCCCTCTCCGAGCTGCTTTCAGTCGGTGTCAAGGTTTAACGGCTCTTGCGGCTTTGGGAAATATAATCTCTTCCCGGGTCAGAGGTCAGATGGTGAGCTCAAAAGGCCACATATTAAAGGCAGTGGAACTGATAGAGATGAGGAGGTAAGGATCAAAAATGATCAGGTGTTGTAGAGAAAGGCAAATACACTGTTAAAGTTAAATGGAGGAGTTACTGCGATTACAAGTAAGTGATTTTACTGTTGGGGAGAGCGAATTGAGATTGTGTAGCATTCTGTTCACTCGATGACACATGGGGCTTGTTAATCTAATGGATCCTCACTCTCAGAGCAGAAAATGTTCTTCAAAGCGCTTTTTATTTAATAGTCATGTTACAGGAAGCGTAGGCTCTCTCTCTTTTTGCATACTATCTGTACTGCACTTATAGTACACGCATTGCTTCCCCCTGCAGTGGTCATATCCAACATAAACAGTATAAATCAATCTGGAGAAAAATGAGCGACAAGAGACTGAAAAATACATCAATCATTCAGAGATGAAATGAAGAACTGATGGGAAATATTTCAATGTCTAACCTGTGAGACTCTGAAGAAACCACCACCACCCGAGCCGGAGCGGAGAGCCGCAGGACGTCCTGCAGGAGCTGAACCAAGTAGAAGTGACCAAGATGGCAGATCTGAAAGGTGGACTCCAGCCCGTCCTCCGTTAAACTCCAGGGCTGCGTGCAGACGGCCGCGTTACACACCAGGATGTGCAGCGGCCTTCAGAGAGAGAGAGAAGAAAGTCAAACTCACTGAGTGAATGAACACATTCATGCCAACAATAATTGTGTAAGTAAAAGCAAAACCACAGAACCAAAATACAAACACCAAACTAAAACAAACCAAAAGAAACCACGAACAAACAAAACAAAACACAAACTAATCAATAAAACGAAAGCAAAACCACGGTAACACTTTACAATAAGGTGTCATTAGCTAACATGAGCTAATGTATGAACTGCCATGAGCAGAACATTCGTTACTGTATGTGTTCATCTCTGTTATGTTAGTTAATATAACTCCAGCTGTTCATGGTTTGTTCATGAACTAATGTCAACAAGATTTTAATAATGCATTAGTAAATGTTGAATGGGGTTGGGTATCATTTGGTTTTTTACGATGCCGGTGCCTGAACCGATACTTTTAATAAAACAAAGAGCCACAAAACGATGGTGGATGACAATAAAGAATGGCTTTTTATTAAATTCTTTTAAAATAAATGTATTAACGTTATACTTAAATATATAAATAAATACAAAACAACAAATTCACTTAAATTCACAGTAAAACCTAACCCAACTACAACAGGCCTAAGTGAACACTAAATAACAGTAAGTCTTCTTGGTCTGCTACAAACCAGCTTCAAGGTTCAGCATTATTTTGCAGAAATATGACCATATTCTCTGGCTAAATATTTTATAACGCATCGCCTTATTGTTTCCATGGCGACGCGTTGCGCTTCTCACGACACACAGCAGCCGCATCACAGATGTAGGCTATCGGTTTTATTCCGTTTTTGATTTTTTATTCAAAATACACAAACTTGTTAACTATGTCATGAACTATCTGATATTCTGATTTTCAAATATGTGCACGTGAACGTGTGTTAGTTGATCTATAATGCGCGAGGGGCGCCGCCGTGTTAGTCTGCGCCTCAGAGAATCGGATCTGTCGGATTTACATCACATCTCACAGAACACATGAAAGTGAGTGACCGGCGAACTGGGAGAAGAACAGAGTCAACTGTATAGTTAACTATATAATGAGTATTTGATATAAATAAGACACGTAGTCAAATTATAACTGTCTGAAAGGATTATTATTGCCTCTTGAATTGACATCAGTGCGTGTTTTTTGCTAGCACTTTTGTGCATTTAAATGTCTGAAACCTAAAATAAACATGATGTGGTTGAAAACACTGAATAGTTGTGATCTGTGACGAGCGCTGAGTGGGCCTCGGCACCAGCCAAAGCGCGAAAGCATGTCTGAATTACGTGGCACTGAAATCTGCGTTCTGATTCGGCCCGGCACATACCGGTTATATAGGTACCCTACCCTAATGTTGAAATTAACATTAACAAAGATGAATAAATGCTTCAAAAGTGCAGTTCATTATTAGTTCATGTTAACTAATGTTAGCTAATGAACCTTACTGTAAAGTGTTACCAAACAAACTAAAGCAAATCCTTAAACAATACTAAAACAAAAAATCCCAAACTAAACAAAATTATAAACAAAACCATAAACAACACCAAAACATGAACACAAAAACAAAATAATAAACCAAAACAAACCCGTAAACAACACCAAAAACAAAACAAACTAAAGCAAAACAAACCATAAACAAAACAAACCATAAACAACACCAAAACAAAACAAACCAACTAAAACTAAACAAAACTATAAACAAAACACCAAATCAAAACCATAAATAACAGCAAAACAAAAACAAAACAAACCATAAACAAACTAAAGCAAAACAAACCATAAACAAACTAAAGCAAACTCATAAACACCAAAACAAAAAACCAACAAACTAAAGCAAAACAAACCATAAACAAAACAAACCATAAACAACACCAAAACAAAACAAAACCAACTAAAAACTAAACAAAACTATAAACAAAACACCAAATCAAAACCATAAATAACAGCAAAACTAAAAAACAAACCTAAACTAAACTAAACAAAACTATAAACAAAACACCAAATCAAAACCAAAAATAACAGCAAAACAAAACAAAACAAACCATAAAAACAAACTAAAGCTAAAACAAAACCAAAGAAATAACAAAAAAAACTGCATT
>CM031967.1:26264898-26297398 GCA_018749465.1 Paracanthobrama guichenoti
CTGGAGAACACGACCCGCTGGAAACATCTGCGGAGGAAACTGATCTACTCTCCACATCTGACTGACAATCTCACAGTCATGGGCACAGAGCCTGGCACACACACACACACACACACACAGATCTCTGGGACTTAATGAAGCGTGGACTCAAAAAGAGGGAGTGATTGTACCTGTGAGAGAACACCATTAAACTTTATGACTTTCACGCTTGTGTTTGAAAGCGTGTAATGGAAGAGGAACATGTCTGTGATCGCTCGTGAGCAGCTGATAACAGATCCCATGGGCGCTGCGCCAGACACCGGTAGGAACACCCAAACGTACGGACACCCCGCACTTCAAGGGACGCTCATTCCTTAACATCAAACTCATCATTTGTTTGAATAAATCAAAGGATTGTGCTATCCAAACTATGATGGATTAGTTACTTTTTATTATTTGTATTTGATCCATGGTTTGCCTATTTCATCTTTCACCAGGCAAAATATAGCTCTACTTGCACAATTTTGTGGTATTATTTATGTCCATTATGGCAGTGGTTTTTACCCGGTGGGTTGGATGCTAAACGCAGCTATATTATTAGCTACACTTTGGCTAGTTGGACCCCCTTTTGCCTTCAAGAAGCCAGTTTGAGATGATTTGAGCGTTGTGACATGGGGTTATCCTGCTGGAAGCAGCCATCAGAAGATGGGTACACTTTGGTCATAAAGGGATGGACATGGTCAGCAACAATACTCATGCAGGCTTTGGTGCTTAAACAATGCTCCACTGATACTAAGGGGCGCAAAGTGTACCAAGTAGGGATGGAACGATTACCGGTTTCACGATAAACCACAGTAAAATGTACTGACGGTTAGTAATATCGTTTCAAATTAAATTATCATTAAAACCATGCTTGATTATCACGATTTTGAAAACTCGCGCTAAATCCTGTCAGCGTCAGTCTGGCGCAGACGCAGCGCGCAAAGCTTTTTTTTAAATGAGAAGCAATGGCGGAAGGCAGTGACAGCGCCGGGAGGTTTTCAGACTGTTCTAAAAAGACCAGATCTGAGGTGTGCTCACATTTGGGCCTTTACAAAATTATTATTAATAGTAAAGTCATCTGATTTAATTTTCAGTACAATCAAAATCAGAGACGCAAGACGCAAGTAGCATTTGAATGAAACGAGAGCGCGCGTCCGTTGTGATGCGTGGATGTGCGTCGTTATAACGCGTTGCTATTGACGACGGTCATTATAAGGAAGGAAATGCCACAGAATAGAATCTTGCTTAAAGGGCATAGAGCTGCTTGTTTTATGTGTTAAAAGTGTTTCAGTGTGTGCATCTGTTCTGTTGAACAAAACCATGATAATATTGATAATCGTGATAATTTGGGTCACTATAATTGTGATATGAAATGTTCATACCGTTTCATCCCTAGTACCAAGTAAATATCCTCCACACCATTACAGCACCAGCTGCCTGAACCGCTGATTCAAGACAGGACGGATCCATGCTTTCATGTTGGTTATGCCAAATTCAGACCCTACCATCTGAGTGTCACAGCAGCAATGGAGACTCAGACCAGGCAAAGTATTTCCAATCTTCTATTGTCCAATTTTGGTGATCCCATGTGAATTGTACATTTACATTTAGCAAACGCTTTTATCCAAAAGAACTTACAAATGAGGAGCGCAATAGAAGCAATCAAACCAACAATAGGGCAACAATATGTAAGTGCTGTGACAGGTCCCGGTTAGTCTAGTACAGTACACATAGCAAGTTTTATTTCTTCTAATAAATAAATAGAATACAAATAGAATAGTAAGTGTTAGCATTAATGGGTCAATCATTGACAAAAAAGATGCATCTTAAGCCGCTTCTTGAAAATGGCTAAAGACTCAGCAGCTCGGGTTGAGTTTGGCAGGTCATTCCTCCAGCAGAGAACAGTCCAGGTAAAGGTCAGTGAAAGTGATTTTGTGCCTTTTTGGGATGGCACCATAAGGCGCCGTTCACTTGCAGAACTCAAGCTTCTGGAGGGCACATAAGTCAAAGTACTGAGTTTAGGTATGGGGTGCAGAGCCAGGGGTCATTCTGTAGGCAAACATCAGTGCCTTGAATTTGATGCGAGATCAAACCAGCGGAATTGAAGAACGTGGCGTGCGCTTCCTCATTAAAGAACACCCTCACTGCGGCATTCTGGATCAGATGCAGAGGTTTGACAGTTCATTACAGAGCATTACAATAGTCCAGTCTGGATAGAGCAAGAGTCATGCAGCATGATCCGATAGGAAGGGCCTGATCCTCCTAATGTTGTATAAGGTAAATCTGCATGACCGGCCAATTCTAGCAATGTGGCCTATGAAGTTTAACTGATCATCCATCACAACTCCACAGTTCCTGGCTGTCCTTGTGGTTGAAGAATCTAGCTGAATGGAGAAGTTGTGATGAAGTGATGGGTTGGCCATGAACACAAACAATTCTGTCTTAGCAAGGTTGAGTTGAAGGTGTTGGTCCTTCATCCAGCCAGAAATGTCTGTCAGCTACCATCGGATCATCTGGTTAGAATGAGAGGTAGAGTTGTGTGTTGTCAGCATAGCAGTGATAGGAAAAGCCATGTTTCTGAAAGACAGATCCTAGTGATGACATGTAGATAGAGAAGAGAAGCGGTCCCAGCACTGAGCCCTGAGGCACTCCAGTAGCTAGCTGTTGCAACATAGGCCACATTTACACTGCAGGTCTTGATGCACAATTCTGATTTGGTGACTATATCCGATTTTTTTGACAACCCACTAACATCATCTTTTAAAAGTGACCTGTATCCGATATTTGCATTTACACTATACACTGGCGAAACAGCCCAAGACATTCTGACCTGGAAAAGGAAGTACAACGACACGATATGCAATGGATGCAGATGAAATGATTATTCAATGTTTTGCTTTCCACACTATCTTTAAAGGGCAGCAAAACATTGCCTTCATCTTCCATCAGTGTCATGTGATGGCAGTTTGTGTCCACCTGAGTTGACGTCATTCACCTTCGTCCCTTTTTCTATGACGTATGACGCATTTACTGGGGAATATCCGATTGAACCACTTACATGGCAATGCACGTATCCGAATCATATCGGATTTACAAACCCGATTCCAAAAAAGTTGGGACACTGTACAAATTGTGAATTAAAACAGAATGCAATGATGTTAAAGTTTCAAATTTCAATATTTTATTCAGAATACAACATAGATGACATGTCAGATGTTTAAACTGAGAAAATGTATCATTTTAAGGGGAAAATAAGTTGATTTTAAATTTCATGGCATCAACACATCTCAAAAAAGTTGGGACAAGGCCATGTTTCCCACTGTGTGGCATCCCCTCTTCTTTTCATAACAGTCTGCAAACGTCTGGGGACTGAGGAGACAAGTTGCTCAAGTTTAGGAATAGGAATGTTGTCCCATTCTTGTCTAATACAGGCTTCTAGTTGCTCAACTGTCTTAGGTCTTCTTTGTGGCATCTTCCTCTTTATGATGCTCAAATGTTTTCTACGGGTGAAAGATCTGGACTGCAGGCTGGCCATTTCAGTCCCCGGATCCTTCTTCTACACAGCCATGATGTTGTAATTGATGCAGTATGTGGTCTGGCATTGTCATGTTGGAAAATGCAAGGTCTTCCTGAAAGAGACGACGTCTGGATGGGAGCATATGAGAACTTGGATATCTCTTTCAGCATTGATGGTGCCTTTCTGTGTAAGCTGCCCATGCCACACGCACTCATGAACCCCATCCCATCAGAGATGCAGGCTTCTGAACTGAGCGCTGACAACAACTTGGGTTGTCCTTGTCCTCTTTAGTCCGGATGACATGGGGTCCTGAACTTCAAATTTTGATTGGTCTGACCACAGAACAGTTTTCCACTTTGCCACAGTCCATTTTAAATGAGCCTTGGCCCAGAGAAACGCCTGCGCTTCTGGATCATGTTTAGATATGGCTTCTTTTTGACCTATAGTTTTAGCCGGCAGCGATCCACGGTGGATTGTGTTCTCCGACAATGTTTTCTGGAAGTATTCCTGAGCCCATGTTGTGATTTCCATTACAGTAGCATTCCTGTATGTGATGCAGTGCCGTCTAAGGGCCGAAGATCACGGGCATCCAGTATGGTTTTCCGGCCTTGACCCTTATGCACAGAGATTGTTCCAGATTCTCTGAATCTTTGGATGATATTATGCACTGTAGATGATGAGAACTTCAAACTCTTTGCAGTGTTTCTCTGAGAAACTCCTTTCTGATATTGCTCCAGTATGTTTGGCCGCAGCATTGGGGGAATTGGTGATCCTCTGCCCATCTTGACTTCTGAGAGACACTGCCACTCTGAGAGGCTCTTTTTATACCCAATCATGTGCCAATTGACCTAATAAGTTGCAGATTGGTCCTCCAGCTGTTCCTTATATGTTCATTTAACTTTTCCGGTCTCTTATTGCTCCCTGTCCCAACTTTTTTGGAATGTGTAGCTCTCATGAAATCCAAAATGAGCCAATATTTGGCATGACATTTCAAAATGTCTCACTTTCAACATTTGATATGTTATCTATATTCTACTGTGAATAAAATATAAGTTTATGAGATTTGTAAATTATTGCATTCCTTTTTTTATTCACAATTTGTACAGTGTCCCAACTTTTTTGGAATCGGGTTTGTATTACCACATATGAGTGAGGCCTGAATCCGATCTGAGGATATCGGAATTCATGCATTTTTTTTCCTGCTTACACGTTCACATGTCATATCCGATCTGTGCCACATGAGAGGGAAACATTAGAATTGGGTCACTTGAACCATACTGTGTAAATGGGGCCATAGACACTTCGTCCCTCCATGACACCCTTAAGGACCTAGCTGAGAGGTAAGACTTGAACCACTGAAGTGCGGTTCCTGATATGCCTTTCGTCCTGAGGGTTGACAGGAGGATCTGGTGGTTAACGGTGTCAAAGACAGCTGACAGATCCAGCATGAGTACTGAGGATCTGAAAGCTGCTCTTGCCAGTCTCAGAGCTTCAATAACAGAGAGCAGGGCCGTCTCAGTTGAGTGGCCGCTTCTAAAACCAGACTGGTTATTGTCAAGGAGGCTGTTCTGTGCAAGAAAGGTAGAGACTTGGTTGAACACGACTGGCTCAAGTGTCTTAGCAATGAATGGAAGAAGGGTCTGTAGTTTTCTAAAAGTGCTGGAGTGTTTCTTTAGCAGTGGGGTTATCCGAGCCTGCTTGAAGGCTGTTGGAAAAATGCCCGTGTGAAGAGAGGTGTTGATAATGTGAGTGAATGCAGGTACAAATGAAGAAGAAATGGCTTGAAGGAGATGAGTGGGGATAGGATCAAGCAGACAGGGAGTAGGGTGATTGGAAAGGATGAGTTTGAGAGCAGAGAGAATGGTAGAGTGTGTGTGTTGGTTTTATTTATGAAGAATGTCACTAAGGTCAGTGGGATCTTTCGATTTGCACCACTTCCTCTCTGCAGCCCTGAGTTTAGAGCGACGCTCGTGGAGAACACTGGCCACGTTATTGTAGTCTCAGTTTCCTGTTCTTATCTGACAGGAGCGGCACCTGGTGTGGTCTTCTACTGCTGTAGCCCTTCTGCTTCAAGATTCAACGTGTTATGCATTCAGAGATGCTGATAGATTGCTTTCCTATCAGCTCAAACCATTCTCCTCTGACATCTTGCATCAACAAGTCGTTTTTGCCCACAGAACTGCCGCTCACTGGATATTTTTTCTCTTTCCCGGACCATTCTCTGCAACCCTAGAGATGGTTATGTGTGAAAATCCCAATAGAGCAGCAGTTTCTGAAATACCTAGACCAGCCCATCTGGCATCATCAAAAATCTCCTTTCTTCCCCATTTTGAAGCTCAGTGTGAACTTGTCTCTAAATTGCTGCCATGTGATTGGCTGATCAGATATTTGCATTAACGAGCAGTTGAACAGGTGTAAATAATAAACCCAATTAGTAATATAAAAAAAAAATTATGAAAATATTATTATATTAATATATAACTGACATTAAATTTGCCATGTAATAAAAAGGTCTGATATAATTATCATGGATGGATGGATGGATGATATGTGGATGGATGGATGGATGATATATGTATGTATGGATGGATGAATGTATGGATGGATGGATGGATGGATGGATGGATGATATACGGATGGATGATATATGTATGGATGGATGGATGATATATGTATGTATGGATGGATGAATGT
Source organism: Paracanthobrama guichenoti (assembly GCA_018749465.1). Taxonomy (NCBI): domain Eukaryota; kingdom Metazoa; phylum Chordata; class Actinopteri; order Cypriniformes; family Gobionidae; genus Paracanthobrama; species Paracanthobrama guichenoti. The sequence goes on from CM031967.1 coordinate 26,271,131, forward strand.
ATGGATGGATGGATAGATGGATGATATACGGATGGATGATATATGTATGTATGGATGGATGAATGTATGGATGGGTGGATGGATGGATTGATGATATATGTATGTATGTATGGATGGATGGATGAATGTATGGATGGATGATATGTGGATGGATGTATGGATGATATACGGATGGATGATATATGTATGTATGGATGGATGAATGTATGGATGGATGGATGGATGGATGATATACGGATGGATGATATATGTATGTATGGATGGATGAATGTATGGATGGGTGGATGGATGGATTGATGATATATGTATGTATGTATGTATGGATGGATGGATGAATGTATGGATGGATGAATGTATGGATGGATGGATGGATGATATACGGATGGATGATATGTGGATGGATGGTTGGATGATATACGGATGGATGATATATGTATGTATGGATGGATGGATGGATGATATATGTATGTATGGATGGATGGATGATATATGTATGTATGGATGGATGGATGATATATGTATGTATGGATGGATGAATGAATGAATGAATGGATGGATGGATGGATGATATATGTATGTATGGATGGATGAATGAATGTATGGATGGATGGATGGATGATATACGGATGGATGATATATGTATGTATGGATGGATGGATGATATATGTATGTATGGATGGATGGATGATATATGTATGTATGGATGGATGAATGAATGAATGGATGGATGGATGGATGGATGGATGGATGGATGGATGGATGATATGGATGGATGATATATGTATGTATGGATGGATGAATGTATGGATGGGTGGATGGATGGATTGATGATATGTATGTATGTATGTATGGATGGATGAATGTATGGATGGATGAATGTATGGATGGATGGATGGATGATATACGGATGGATGATATGTGGATGGATGGTTGGATGATATGGATGGATGATATATGTATGTATGGATGGATGGATGGATGGATGATATACGGATGGATGATATATGTATGTATGGATGGATGATGATATATGTATGTATGGATGGATGAATGAATGATGAATGATGGATGGATGGATGATATATGTATGTATGGATGGATGAATGAATGTATGGATGGATGGATGGATGATATACGGATGGATGATATATGTATGTATGGATGGATGGATGATATATGTATGTATGGATGGATGGATGATATATGTATGTATGGATGGATGAATGAATGAATGGATGGATGGATGGATGGATGGATGGATGGATGGATGATATAATGGATGGATGATATATGTATGTATGGATGGATGGATGATATATGTATGTATGGATGGATGGATGATATATGTATGTATGGATGGATGAATGAATGATGAATGAATGAATGGATGGATGGATGATATAATGGATGGATGATATATGTATGTATGGATGAATGTATGGATGGATGGATGGATGATATACGGATGGATGAATGGATGGATGGATGATATACGGATGGATGATATATGTATGTATGTATGGATGAATGTATGGATGGATGGATGGATGATATATGTATGTATGTATGGATGAATGTATGTATGGATGGATGGATGATATATGATGGATGTATGGATGGATGATATGTATGTATGGATGAATGTATGGATGGATGGATGGATGATATATGTATGTATGTATGGATGATGGATGATATATGTATGTATGGATGGATGATATATGTATATGTATGTATGTATGGATGGATGGATGATATATGTATGTATGTATGATGGATGGATGGATGATATATGTATGTATGGATGGATGATATGTGATGGATGGATGGATGGATGGATGGATGGATGAACAACTCTTGGACCAGTAAACCAAGCGTCAAATAGCAATAAACCACATAGCAACCACCCATGAAAAAACTAGCAACCACGCAGCGACACTAGCACTGTGTTAGCAAGTTTTATGTAGACCACAAGCACACTCACATTTTCTTCAGAAAAACAAACATTGAGCTCTTCTGTTGAGAGCCAAAAGCAACAACAGATAGTGGCCCCTGATGATGCAACGGAGATATTTTAAGATATCGTACAGCTCTTCGTAGGAAGGAAGAATTTCTCTCTCCTAAAATGTAATTTCTCTGGTCGATTTGCAAATGGGCCTCAGTGGGAAGCAGAGTTGTTGTTTGCATGATAATCCTATTGTTGTGCCCTATGATTTAACAACTGCGGCTCACACACACTCGTTCTGAGACGCCCCCCGCCAGGCGTGTCTTCATAAGCAAAAAGCTAACAAATGGTTTTAATAGCTAAGCCCACATAATGTAAAAACTCCCTTTAAACTTATTAATGCGATCAGGGGGGTCTTCCACAAATGTGCAATTTACGTGTCAGGGCGAGCGGGGGCGGTAACGACCGAGCAGGGAGGAATAACGCTCCATACTTACTTTAAAGAACCCCCAGGGCACGACCTTTGACCTGAGAATAATCTCTGCCCATAAAAGAATGATTGCTTTTGTCTCCCTCCACTCCGACCGGCCGTCATTAAGGGGCTGCATTTATGGGCCGCCGCGAAAATGTGTGGCTAACAGAGAGATGCTTTAAAATAGACAGACACACATAAAAGGCACCCACAAACATGCGGTCATTAGCAAAGCCCCGTCGGATAGGAATAATTCTGTTGAGACACAGATAGCACACACACAGACTATCCTCACAGCGCTAAGATTTTATAGGCAATGAGATGTTAAATATAAATGATGTACATCTGTGGATCTCTTTGTAATGAAGCCTTTTTTCCTCGCTGCATACTCTTAAAAATAAAGGTTCTTTATTGACATTGATGGTTGCATGAAGAACCTCTAGCATCCAAGGAATCTTTCAATTTCACAAAAGGTTCTTAATAGTGGAAAAGGGTTTCTCAAGATTATTAAAATGTTCTTCACACAAAGAACAAAAAATGGTTAAGAACTGATCACAATTTTTTTGACCGATCAGAGCAGAGTAGACCAATCACAACAGACTGGGCCGTCTGACCAATCAGAGCAGAGTAGACCAATCAAAACAGACTGGAACATCTGACCAATCAGAGCACAGTAGACCAATCACAACAGACTGGGCCATCTGACCAATCAGAGCAGAGTAGACCAATCACACCAGACTGAGCCATCTGACCAATCAGAGCACAGTAGACCAATCACAACAGACTGGAACATCTGACCAATCAGAGCAGAGTAGACCAATCACAACAGACTTAATTAAAAAAATACATGGGAATGTATGCTGTATATATTTTACATCTAGTCATAAACACTAAAACACTTTAATTTAATAAAAATGGTAGTTGTCCCTTAATTTATACAGTTCTATATTGCCTATATTATCAGGCAGTATTTGCCTTTCATGCTTGCGTGAGTATTTCATTGTTAGCTTATCAATGAACTGCAAAGAAGGATTTACCGTGATTTACCGTGGTGAGCTTGAGCGACACACAAGCATCCAAACTTTTCTCAGAGACTAAAATAATTGGAATATAACCAGTTTTGGTGAGAATATTTGCATTTTTTGTTGCATATCTGTGGCGCTTTATTGCATTGCTCTCGGTTTGAACACCTCGAGTCAGGAATTTGTCCACAAGCAATCAATACAAAGTGAAATGAAACATCATAGGCGATCAACTTCACAGCAGACTGAGTCAAACACTGCAGAACCTGATGAGAACAAAGGAATGATAAGTACATGGAAATATGTTTCTCGTGCCCACCTGAACATACTGAGGGTGTAGAACAAAGAGAACACGAGTGAGAGAAAAGGAAAATAAATGAGCACGCGAGCGGGGCAATGCAGGGTGGGGGTTTACAAACGGCTACAAAAGAAAAGATTGTACAAAAAAAGTGGTGAAAGCAGCTGTGATTGAATTAAGCTCCAATGGCAGTTACTGTTACTGAGTGCGCCGGCAGACATCTCGACGGAAACAGAAACAGGGAGGCGTGGCGTGGTCTCACCAGCTGCCTGCTGCCATTCACACCTGAGCACCTCTCCATTCTGATGAGAATTAATCTACTCCACCTCCTCCGGGACACACACTCTCTCTCACACACACATATCCTGGGAATAGCTAATGAAGAAATACAACCTTGGCAAGGGGGAGAGAGTATATTCATCCATTCATTCACTCACTCGCTTGGGTATGATCACGGTGGTCTGGGTTGCATGAGCATGAGGAGTGTGTGAAAGTGTGCACTGGAGCACTGGATCGCAGACGAGGTCAGAGGTCACTTGGATAAAGACGCCATTTAGCTATTTTTCATACGCAGGATTAGGGATCTGGCCAAACCTTGCTTCTCTATAGTATAAACAAACAGAAAAAGAACGGTTGAACGGTTCAAAGCGCCAGGGAGAAAGCGCGCTCAACCCCCACACTAACTTTGGGTCACTGGGCCAAATAAATGCTTTGGGTCCCAAACTAATAGCTTAATCTCTCTCTCTTATTAAAGGCTAACAGCTTCCATTATGATCTGACCAGCCCAGATGTGTTTGGAAGGCTGAGGCACAGAGAAGGGAAAGATCTGCACAAGCCCGCACTGTCACTTTAACCAACAGGCCATGCCACACGAGGGAAACGCAAGCGCATTCACACGCACATAGCAATATTAGCTGTACACTAATATGAATGAAAACAGACCCAGATAAGCCCTAAAGAACTCGAAGCTATGCTTGGCTCTGCTCCAAAACCCTTCTGAGAAACAACCTTTCAACAAAACAAATCACAAAAAGCAAAGCGAAGCAAAAAGCGCAAAACTATACAAAAGCAAAACCGACAAAACAAAGTAAAAGAAAACATCAAAATAAAACAAAAAGCAAAACAAGACAGAACAAGCAAAGTTAAACAAAACATGACAAAACAGAACAGAACAAACATAAAATAAAACACGAAAAGCAAAACAGGACAAAACAGAAAAAAAAATCAAAAACAGAACCCAAAGTAATACAAAACATAACAAAACATATCAAGATAAAATGAAGCCAAACAAAACAATCAAAGTGAAACCAACATGACAAAACATTAAAAAAACAACACAAAAGCAAAACAAAATATTAGAACGAAACAAAAAGCAAAAACACAACCCAAAGTAACATAACACAAAGGCAAAACAAAACAATACAAAAGCAAACATATCGAAATAAAACAAAAAGAACAGAGCAAAGCAATACAACACAAAACAGCAAAACAAACAAAAAACAACAAAAGCAAAGCAAAACAAAACATTAAAATAAAACACAAAAAAGCAAAGCAGGACAAAATAGAACAGAACAAAAGCAAAAAGCAAAAACAGAACCCAAACTAACATAAAACAAAACAAAATAAAAGACAAAATGCAAAGCAAAACACAAAACAAAACATCGAAATAAAACAAAAAGCAAAACAAGACAAAACAGAACAAAGCAATACAATACAAAAAGCAAAACAAACAAAACAAAAACAAAACAACAACACACAAAAAGCAAAACAAGCAAATAAAACAAGACAAATCAGAACAAAACAAAAACAGAACCCAAAGCAAATCAAAATAGGCAAAAGAGCAAACCCAAACTACACGCGGTAAGGCTAATTCTACAGCAGCAGTGCATTCTTTGTGCAGTGGGCGATTTCATAATGACCAACACAATACGCTGATTGCTGAGATTAAACATTACCTACTCTATATACTGCCCAAACACGTGTGTGTGCTGTTTCATGTCTGTATGAATATTGCATTGTTAGCTTAGCATCATGCTAACAGCAAACTCTACTAGAAACAGTTAAATTGAGCTGCCATGTGTGCCTTCAGTTCGGCTGCCTATGTAGGCTGCTAACCGGGTTTTGGAACAAATCCCAAAACACATCTTTCTAAGGGTCACTTTTGGAAACAACACTCAGAGATCCTGTAATCAGGAGCCACAGTCACTCAGTTTGCACCTAGCATGTGTGAAAATAAGCATTTAAGAAAGTTGCCCTGATTGAGGAGGGGTGGAGGGGGTTTGGCTCTGGGACGGGGTGGGGGTCACCTCCAGGGCTCTGGCTGCTGACCAAGCTGCTGCTGCCTTGCCCCGGGGCCGGCCAGGGGCCAGATGAGTCCTGCAGCCCCTCGAGGGCTCGGGGACACCGCCGGTGTCTCCATACAACCAGGACGTCACCTCTAATACTGCAACTCACTAAATATGGACTGTGAGCTAATGGGACGGTGAAGGTCGAGGCTGGACTGCAGCGGAACGAAGGAAGTCGATATATGAACACGGAAAGCATGAACCATGAACCGAATTCAAAACAAAATCATATCACACAATGATATACCTGAAAAAACTGCAATAATTATTAATTAAACAATAAAAGTTACTATTATTATTAATAGTAATAATTTAAGTATAGTATAATACAACACATCATTTTCTTTTCCTGAAAACTGCAGTATAAGGTACTACATCTGAACAGACACAGTTCTCACAGAGCCGAGGAAATATTCGAGACACGTCTATATTAGATCATAATTATGCCTCATTAGCCTAATCATTGATCACTGCAGCTCACCATCAAAACACTAATGAATGTTTACAGACTAAAAAACACTGCACTGATATGATAATAGAAGGCATGCGGGACACACTCAAACTATTAAATGCTTTGTCTTGACATCATATTGAATAACGTAATGTAATTATAATAAATAAATGATAACACTATATAATCAATGCTCTTTTCAAGAGAATTTTAATCAGTTTAATTTAATACAAGAGAAACTTTCAATTACAGAAAGAGAAAAAATAAACTTTTAATATCATTTAATTCATTTCAAATGTATTTATTTGTTTATTTAACAGCAGCATAAAAATAAACAATAATATATTATTTATAAATGAATTAATGAAACAGCGTTTATGTATGTTATGTTTATTAGGCATAACATTATGACCAGGTGAAGTGAGTAACACTGTTAGTGGGTGGGATATATTAGGCAGCAAGTGAACATTTTGTCCTCAGAGTTGATGTGTTAGAAGCAGGAAAAATGGGCAAGCGTAAGGATTTGAGCGAGTTTGACAAGGGCCAGATTGTGATGGCTAGACGACTGGGTCAAAGCATCTCCAAAACTGCAGCTCTTGTGGGGTGTTCCCGGTCTGCAGTGGTCAGGATCTATCAAAAGTGCTCCAAGGAAGGAACAGTGGAGGACCGGACACAGGGTCATGGGCGGCCAAGGCTCATTGATGCACGTGGGGAGCGAAGGCTGGCCCGTGTGGTCCGATCAAACAGACGAGCTACTGGAGCTCAAACTGCTCAAGAAGTTAATGCTGGTTCTGATAGAAAGCTGTCAGAATACACAGAGCATCTCAGTTTGTTGTGTATGGGGCGGCATAGCCGCTGACCAGTCAGGGTGCCCATGCTGACCCCTGTCCACCGCCGAAAGCACCAACAGTGGCACGTGAGCATCAGAACTGGACCACGGAGCAATGGAAGAAGGTGGCCTGGTCTGATGAATCACGTGTTCTTTTACATCACATGGATGGCCAGGTACCTGTCACAACCTGCACCATTCCTGAAAAATGGTTCAGGAATGGTTTGAGGAGCACAACAACGAGTTTGATGCGTTGACTTGGCCTCCCATTCTTAATCCGTAGGGTTTAATATGGAGTCGGCCCACCCTTTGCAGCTCTAACAGCTTCAACTCTTCTGGGAAGGCTTTCCACAAGGTTTAGGAGTGTGTTTATGGGAATTTTTGACCATTCTTCTAGAAGCGCATTTGTGAGGTCAGGCACTGATGTTGGACGAGAAGGCCTGGCTCGCAGCCTCCGCTCTAATTCATCCCAAAGGTGTTCTATCAGGTTGAGGTCAGGCCAGTCAAGTTCCTCCACACCAAACTCGCTCATCCATGTCTTTATGGACCGACGCTTTGTGCACTGGAGCGCAGTCATGTTGGGACAGGAAGGGGCCATCCCCAAACTGTTCCCACAAAGTTGGGAGCATGAAATTGTCCAAAATGTCTTGGTATGCTGAAGCATTAAGAGTTCCTTTCACTGGAACTAAGGGGTCAAGCCCAACCCCTGAAAAACAACCCCACCCCATAATCCCCCCTCCACCAAACTTTACACTTGGCACAATGCAGTCAGGCAAGTCCCGTTCTCCTGGCAACCGCCAAACCCAGACTCATCCATGGGATTGCCAGAAAGAGAAGTGTGATTGGTCACTCAGAGAACACGTCTCCACTGTTCTAGAGTCCAGTGGCGGCGTGCTTTACACCACTGCATCCCACGCTTTGCATTGCTCTTGGTGATGTAAGGCTTGGATGAGCTGCTTGCCCATGGAAACCCATTCCATGAAGCTCTCTCCGCACTGTTCTTGAGCTCATCTGAAGGCCACAGAAGTTTGGAGGTCTGGAGCTATTGACTCTGCAGAAAGTTGGTGACTTCTGCACACTGTGACCCTCAGCATGTGCTGACCCTGCTCTGTGATTTTATGTGCCCTGCCACTTCGTGGCTGAGTTGCTGTTGTTCCCAATTGCTTCCACTTTGTTATAATCCCACTAACAGTTGAGCGTGGAATATTTAGTAGTGAGGAAATTTCAGGAATGGACTTATTGCACAGGTGGCAACCGATCACGGTCCCACGCTTGAGTTCACTGAGCTCCTGAGAGCGACCCATTGTTTCACAAATGTGTGTAGAAGCGTCTGCATGCCTAGTGCTTGATTTACACACCTGTGGCCATGAAGTGATTGAACACCTGAACTCAGTGATGTGGAGGGGCGGCCCAATACTTTTGGCAATATAATGAATATATTAATTATACATTATATAATAACATATATGGATGTATGTATACAAAAGAAATGATGTATATTATTTTTAAACTATCTAATACTTTATTTATATATTTATTTATAAACCAACATAAAAATAAATGAATAATAATGAAACTATTCATGTATGTATGTGTTTATTTTCACCACACAAGTGTAGTCTTTAAAAGTCAATTTCACAGTCATCAGCAGTGCAGTTCAACTTCCCGAAAGCTGCTAGCGGTCATTGATTTAACCAGGAGACTGTGAAGGACTTCCCAATCCTTGAGATTGATGGAACTATAGCTAAGGTTCGGATACTTATTTATTGACCACAGAGAGGGACGGGGCTCACGATGAAAGAGGGGAGACCTTTGGCCCCTTCTCTGATGTGATAGTTCGTTAATGGAGGTGGGGGGGTTCGGTCTCAGGACAGAGCAAGTGGAAAGCTTTTCATGATGACCTAGCCAGCGTCTCTTTCTGGAAGAAATTGCATTATAATTCTGTTGTATCTTGTATAACTTACAGTTTCCTGGCTTTGAAGATCTCTGCAAACTCTCGGACACTCCTCAAGGAAGCCAAATCCAGCGTCATGGCTTCAACACGAGCCTTGCTCTGGAGAAAGAGAGAGAAAGCAGCAGATATTATACCAGCTACATCCATCACTATCACACTGCTAACAAACTGAAAGCCACAGCCCACACATCCCGCTCTAACTCACTGAACACTTCCCACCCCAAACCCTCCACTCCATCTCACGGACACCATGAAAAACAACTCCATCTCCCTTTGCCTAAATCAGGGGCGCATTTCCAATAGGGAATGTTGCACATTCTGTGGCAGGGGAGCATCTCAATATCCTCTTTATGGCATTTTTATGACCCTCCGCACTGACTGTATCCGATCTTTCCTCCGTGCATCCTGTGCTTACACTAAGTAAACAGTGAGGCAGTGGCTCCTTCTTTCATAATGTCCATAATGGCATATAGAACAGGCTCAAGGAGATAAATAATGTATGAGCAAAGCCAAATCCACAATAATGGTCTCTCAGTGCTGGCTTTTAGGTGTACCTTTGATCATAGCAGAAGACGATCGATATGAAGGAAGACACATAAATCACTCCACAAAGGAAGGATCAGAGTCTCGCTGGTCAGAGGTCAGCTGAAGTTCTCTTGAGGTGACGTCAGTGGGAAACTCTCAGCTCTTAGTGTACAGACGCACCAGCAAAAATAAAGAAATAAATATTGGGGGGGCGTGAAACAGTCTGTCAATCTCATGTCAATCTTATCTTGAGTACCTATAGAGTAGTATTGCATCCTTCATATCCCTGAAAAGTCTTTTTATTTTATTTATAAAAGAAAGACACGCTGTACCGAGTCTTTCCGAATAAAACCGTGCGTCTGGAGGCGGATCGTGTGGGCGGAGCTAAAGAATGCGTTGAAAGCGTCTGCACGCTGGTGCAGTCCTGTGACCTGAGCAGCGCAGCCGGCTTTAGAGCGCGTTGTGGGGCATTTGCTCTCTCGCTCTGGTCGCGCGCGGCCTTCCGGGAGAAGAGCCCGTACGGCCCGTACAAGGACATTCCGCCCTGTTGACGTCACGCAGACCCATACTCAGAAAAACATTTCCGAAACTTGGGAGAAACCGGAAGGAGCATTTTTGACACAGAAATACTCAATCAAACGTCCAACTTAATTTTTTTGAACTTTGTCCACGTTTAGCATGAGAATCCAAGTCTTTAACAGAGTAAGAAGCTCAGTATGCATGAAACAGCTTTACCCCCTTAAGATCACATGGAGATAATAATCACCATCTGCAGCAATGTTTGTCAGTATTTTTGTCTTGTTTTCCAATTAAATAAATAAACACATATTTATAAAATACATTAGATTTATTTGAATTTGAAAATCATTTTATTTGGGAAAAATAAGAATAATTAGGATTAAGTATGTTTTTGTGTATATGAAGATTTAACTAAATTAAATCTTCAAATTGTCAAAATTTACAAAACTATTTAAATGATATAAATGGTAATTACGTAACAGTTACTTAACTAATAACAACAACTATTATTATCATTATTATTTTAATTTAAAATTTAAATAGCTTATTCTGTATGCAAAAACATATACATATTCATATACATATTCATATATATATATATATATATATATATATATATATATATATATATATATATATACACACACACATACATACATACAGCTTTGGTGAGCAGAAGAGAGTACTTCCAAAAACATTAAAAAAAAATATTATTCCAGACTTCTGACCGGTAGTTTATCACAACATGAAATCATTTTACTTTGCAAAAATGCCAATTTATTAAGAAATATTCTAGGTGTTTCTTTTTTCCTTTCTCTTGATCAATTAAAAGTCACACACACACACAAAACATGATTTATTATTATATTCTTACATATTGCAGAAATATAAATATATGGAATACATTATATGGAATTATTGTTAGAAATCATGCAAGTAAGATAATGCAGTCAAATATTAGTGTATAACTACATAATCACAACTAGAGAAAAGAGCACTTATTAGTAAGCTAGTACAGCTATATGCTGAGAAAGGAAATTACAGGTCTGTTTCGTTGACTGTTCTCTGTTTCCTTCTCGACACAAACAGCTGTGTGCTAACTTAGCAGGTTCCGCTAGTCCTGTACGCCATCTCTGATGAGGGATTTTTTGATGAATGACTGTATAAACTCTGCTAATATTACAGTGGGGTTAGGAGACATGGGGCAATTTAATTATGCCATGTACAGCACACCACCAGGTTAACAGGAAAACCACCCCATCAGCATTTCTCCTATCAACAGCACGTCCACCAACCACTTACAATTGCTAATCAGCCGCAGCGCAATTAGTGCCGTAGACGATTCTAGATGGCTACTGTACTATAAAGACTTCAGAGCAATCATGTCTAGTCTTGTCATACGCCCTCGATGGCAAACTGCAAGATATACAATAACAGTTCAACATCACTTTTCATCAGATTATTACTGTCCAATGGGGCTTGACTAATACCCAGAGATGTTTGTTTCAGCGTTATCGCCAACAAAAATTAGGACACTTGGTTATTAAAGCCCATCAATATAATATTAAAAAGGAAGTTATGTTGACCCAACAAAATGCCCACAACAAAATTATTGTCTTCCATCTAATGACTCCAACACAAAAGTTCAATATGCAGCAATATGCAGATTAACATGCATAAGCACTCGCGCACACTTTAAATAAGTGTATTAGAATTACAATAACCCTTAAAAGTTAAAGTCATGACTGGGATTTCTATTATTTTCAAGTCTGCATCATATGTCACTACCGGTCAAAAGTTTGGAACGTTAAGATTTTTTTAGCAAATACAGTAATAAAACTGTAATATTCTGAAATATTATTAAACATAAACAACATAAAATAAGCATTTCCTTATGATGCAAAGCTGAATTTTCAGCAGCATCACTCTAGTATCCATTCTTCATGATGATTTGATGTTTCTTGAATTTCTGAAGGATCATGTGACTGAAGACTGGAATATCGGGTAAATACGATTATTTTTAATTGCAAGCACATTTGGTCCCCCCATGGACAAGCAAAAACCACTACACACAGACACACTCATCGTTTTATTCATACAGACAGGCTTATTTGTCAGTAGTGCAAAGCTACTCCGTCTAACAGGTCTTATTTATCTAAATCAGGTTTAGCCTGTGGGCCTGCAGTCCTTGACTGGGGCGCTGTGATTATGCGATAAGACTGAGACGTAGACAGCATAAGTCTACTCTGAAACTGCCACAGGGCAAACACGAACAACAGAAACCGATGTCAGAGCAAATGGATAATTATTTCAGAAGAGTCTGTCTGGAGATTATAGTCTCAATTCAATGTGATTTATCTCAGTGTTTCCCTAATGACAGGTTGTGACCCAAAAATAGGCTTTTCTGATGTCGCAAAAACAATGATATGTTAAACAGGGGTTCACTTGTGGCTAAGATAAACATGGTATTTTTTGTATTTTATGACTGATAGGTGGCAAACAGCGGCATGTGCACACCTGAGGGCTGCTTTCTACCATAAGCAACAGATGATCAATGATGAGCATCCGGTTAGACTGAGTGCTGTGTGAATGATGTGCGGCAGTTGCGTGAGATATTGTGTGTCAGGCTCCGCTAGCCGTGTTTGGCAGGTGTATGGCATGTGGAAACTGGAAAACAGGAAATAACAGCTGCTAGGCAACACAAGAGGACAGATGTGAAGACTGATGACTAAATGATTTGGACAGATATCAAACCAGAACAGGTAGGTTTGATGTGTGGTACTGTTGGTTAACAGACTGTACAAGTCGAGCCAGACTTTTGTTATCAGCAAAGTCTGGTCCACTTCATAGCCTATTCTGCCAGGAAACAGCTCTTTTTGACGAATGAAATGTGATAAATGAAAGTTCGCAATTTGATTAATACACTTTAGGGGTGGGTAAATATGAATCAGAATCTGAAATCAAGTGTTTACATGCTCCTTTCTAACCAAGCTACAGCGGGTAGTGATGTAGTCGAGACCTGAGTAGGTCGAGTCCAAATCAAGACCAAGATGAGGGTTGAGTCCAAATTAAGATCGAGACAATGGTCAAGTCTGAGTCAAGACTGAGACAGGACAAGGGTCAAGTCTAAATCAAGACCAAGACAAAGGTTGAGTCCAAATCAAGACAGAAAACAGAAGAGGGGCGAGTCCAAATCAAAATCAGAGACCAGAAGAGGGTCAAGTCCAAATAAAGAGTCAAGTCCAAATCAAGACTGAGATACGGGTCGAGTCCAAATCAAGACCGAGATAAGGGTTGAGTCCAAATCAAGACCGAGATAAGGGTCGAGTCCAAATCAAGACCGAGATAAGGGTCGACTCCAAATCAAGACAGTGAACAGAAGAGTGGCAAGTCCAAATCAAAATCAGAGACCTGAAGAGGGTCAAGTCCAAATAAAGAGTCGAGTCCAAATCAAGACCGAGATAAGGGTTGAGTCCAAATCAAGACCGAGATAAGGGTCGAGTCCAAATCAAGACCGAGATAAGGGTCGACTCCAAATCAAGACAGTGAACAGAAGAGTGGCAAGTCCAAATCAAAATCAGAGACCTGAAGAGGGTCAAGTCCAAATAAAGAGTCGAGTCCAAATCAAGACCGAGATAAGGGTCGACTCCAAATCAAGACAGTGAACAGAAGAGTGGCAAGTCCAAATCAAAATCAGAGACCTGAAGAGGGTCAAGTCCAAATAAAGAGTCAAGTCCAAATCAAGACCGAGATAAGGGTTGAGTCCAAATCAAGACCGAGATAAGGGTCGAGTCCAAATCAAGACAGTGAACAGAAGAGTGGTAAGTCCAAATCAAGTCCAAAGAGGGTCAAGACCGAGATAAAGAGTCAAGTCCAAATCAAGACCGAGATAAGGGTCAAGTCCAAATCAAGACAGAGATAAGAAGGTTGTAGTCCAAATCAAAATCAGAGATAAGAAGAGGTCAAGTCCAAATCAAGATAAGTCCAAATCAGAAGAGTGGTAAGTCCAAATCAAATCAAAGACCAGAAAGGGTCAAGTCCAAATCAAGACAGAGTCAAGTCAAGTCCAAATCAAGACCGAGATAAGGGTTGAGTCCAAATCAAGACCGAGATAAGGGTCGAGTCCAAATCAAGACAGTGAACAGAAGAGTGGTAAGTCCAAATCAAAATCAGAGACCAGAAGAGGGTCAAGTCCAAATAAAGAGTCAAGTCCAAATCAAGACCGAGATAAGGGTCGAATCCAAATCAAGACCGAGATAAGGGTCGAGTCCAAATCAAGACCGAGATAAGGGTCAAGTCCAAATCAAGACAGAGATAAGGGTCAAGTCCAAATCAAGACCGAGATACGGGTCGAGTCCAAATCAAGACAGAGATAAGGGTCAAGTCCAAATCAAGACAGAGATAAGGGTCGAGTCCAAATCAAGACAGAAAACAGAAGAGGGGCAAGTCCAAATCAAAATCAAAGACCTGAAGAGGGTCAAGTCCAAATAAAAAGTCGAATCCAAATCAAGATTGAGATAAGGGTCGAGTCCAAATCAAGACCGAGATAAGGGTCAAGTCCAAATCAAGACAGAAAATAGAAGAGGGTCGAGTCCAAATCAAGACCGAGATAAGGGTCGAGTCCAAATCAAGACCGAGATAAGGGTCGAGTCCAAATCAAGACTGAGATAAGGGTCGAGTCCAAATCAAGATCGAGATAAGGGTCGAGTCCAAATCAAGACCGAGATAAGGGTCGAGTCCAAATCAAGATCGAGATAAGGGTCGAGTCCAAATCAAGATCAAGATAAGGGTCGAGTCCAAATCAAGACAGAAAACAGAAGAGGGGCGAGTCCAAATCAAAATCAGAGACCAGAAGAGGTCAAGTCCAAATAAAGAGTCGAATCCAAATCAAGACCGAGATAAGGGTCGAGTCCAAATCAAGACCGAGATAAGGGTCAAGTCCAAATCAAGACAGAAAATAGTCCAAATCAAGAAGAGATAAGGTCGAGTCCAAATCAAGACAGAAAACAGAAGAGGGGCGAGTCCAAATCAAAATCAGAGACCAGAAGAGGGCGAAGTCAAAATAAAGAGTTGAGTCAAGTCAAATCAAGACCAAATCAAGACCGAGATAAGGGTCAAGTCCAAATCAAGACCGAGATAAGGGTCGAGTCCAAATCAAGACCGAGATAAGGGTCGAGTCCAAATCAAGACCGAGATAAGGGTCGAGTCCAAATCAAGACCGAGATAAGGGTCGAGTCCAAATCAAGACCGAGATAAGGGTCAAGTCCAAATCAAGACCGAGATAAGGGTCAAGTCCAAATCAAGACCGAGATACGGGTCGAGTCCAAATCAAGACAGAAAATAGAAGAGGGTCGAGTCCAAATCAAGACAGAAAATAGAAGAGGGTCGAGTCCAAATCAACAGAGACCAAAATAGGGTTAAGTCCAAATTAAGAGTCCAAATCTAAATCAAGACCAAAACAAGGGTATATATATATATATATATATATATATATATATATATATATATATATATATATATATATATATATATATATATAAAAAATATATATATAAAAGTATATAAATGTTTATTTTTTTGTTTATTTGTTTTTATGTCCGATGGTTTGTCTATTCCTCTGGGATCGTGCAGAGCCTCTGAAGCCCTTCCTCTGAAACTGCATTGATCTGGACCTTCAGCCGTTGGTTCCCATTGAAGTCCATTATGTGGAGAAAAATCCTGGAATGTTTTCCTCTAACTTAATTTATTTTCAACTGACGAAAGAAAGACATGGACATCTTGGATGAGATGGATGTGAGTAAAATATCAGGACATTTTCATTTTGAACTGAACTAATCCTTTAATTGCGGTAAGGAAAGGGAATCCGTTTGGGAAGCCTCTGGTACACAGGGGCCTTGCGGGACCATGATCAAGCCCTTCCCTCAACTCACTTGCTCTCTTTCACTCACACACAAAAAATTAGCAGGCCACTGTTATCCATTAGCAGATGTAGCAGACACTTACAGTACACTAATTGCAGCTACAGTCCCCCGGGAGCAACCTGGGGTTAAATGCACCGCTAAAGGGCACAACAAGGGTTCTTACTAATTGTCCAGTTAGTAATTGTCCAGGTGGTCACCCCCACCTGATAGCAAGTCTGCAACATTTGCATAACCAGCCTTAACCAACACACTGCAATACTGTACTGTCGACTCTCTGCACAGTCTATGTAGAGCACAAGCAATCAACAGCAACGTCGCCCAGAGCCACACCCTGTCATGGAAAAATTACCCAACATCCCCAAACACCATTCATCAACGTGGAGCTGTGCTTGACGGGGACCTTGTCAAACTGCACAGCCTACAGTCACCTTCCACTACAGCGCCGCTTAATCACGACACCCAAGCACGCAAGGAGCTGTTAGTAAGGTCTCCTGTAACTTGACGTGTGCTAGTAATACACCGATAATGCAACGTCAACATGAAGTCAAATCTGACCCACGTTTCTTATTCCTTATGACTTGCATCATCTAAGTGACTTTCTGCTCACATAAATATGCAAATTGTATGAATTATCAGTGATACAGATACATTATTTTTGCAATTACGTTTGGTGAAGCAAGTGGCATACAACTTATCCAGTCAAAGGTTACAAAACACAGTCATCTGTCCTTCAGTTCCAGGTATTGTGACAGAAAACATTCTGTCATTCATCATGTCTGATATGAGTCCCATAGCTCTGTTGTTTCGTCTCTGGGATTTAGGGGAACCCACCTACATGTCATAAAAAGAGCAAATGGTTAGCAAAGCCAGAGTGCATCATCAAATGGCACACTTTTGTATCGCTAAACCATTTTCTTCAGCTAGATGAATATTTCCCCAGCATACTTTGCTTGGAGCATCAGAAAATTGAGGTACTGATACGAGGGAATGGTTCAAATTTAGCTGACTCCCCACTTTAGGGAGGAAAAAGCCTTGAGCCGCATCAAATTCTTGTATACGTGTAGTTTATAGGCTATAAAGCATTACTAAGCTGTAAAAAAACAAGCAGGATATAATGTGGACAATGAGAAAGCAGGAAGTGGGAGAATTCTGGGATGCTTCAGTGACTGACGACACCTGCTCCATGTTTAGCTACAGCCCCTGTTTAGAAGGAGATAAATTGGTTTGGCGGGAGCCGACAGAAGCCGAAGCGTTGCTCTGAAATGATTTGATAAATGTATGATGGAGATGCAACAAACAGGTTTATTTTTTAAAGTGCCGGCACAAGCGCTCTGGAGGGTTATTCCTCAGCCTGTGTTGCCCCGCTGGAGCGCGCACAGCGATTTATCACACACTGGATGAGAAGAAAGCCAGAGAGACGGGAAGGACTAAATTTGAGGCAGCACTGGGGGTCCCCGGAGTGAACGGTCATAGAGACAAATATGTTTTTTCATTAAGGATGGAATGGATCCATTCTTCAGTCATGTGACATGGCATGATGGTAATCATAAGACACAGAACACTCGCATACAAACATGCTTTGGGCTGGACAAACCATGCAAATGAAAGGGAGATGGTTTCAAGATACTGTTTCAAGAGACGGCATACAATTATCATTTCTAATGTGCTAAAGATGGTCATAAGTAGAGATACTATTCTTATACACATATTTACATGGATTTGGATACATAACTATATATTAAAATGTACAATATGTGCCCCTGGAGCACTTCACCAGTCCTGCGTCTCACGGGTGTATCTGTGGCAATAGCCAACAATTTGATATGGGTCAAAATTATCAGTTTTTCTTTTATGCCAAAAATCATTAGGATATTAAATGCTTTCCTGTAGCTCAAACAATAAGAGTGTGGCACTAGCAACGCCAAGGTCATGGGTTCGATTCCCAGAGAAAGCAAGAACTGACAAAATGTAAAAATGTGTACATTGAATGCAATGTAAGTCGCTTTGGATAAAAGCGTCTGCCAAATGTATAAATGTAAGTAAATGTATTAAGATCATGTTCCATGAAGATATATCCTACCGTAAATATATCAGAAATGTATTATTAGTAGTAATATGCATTGCTGAGCACTTCATTCGGACAACTTTAGAGGAGATTTACTCAATATTTAGATGTTTTTGCCCCCTCAGATTCCAGATGTCCTATCCTAGCAAACCATACATCAAAGGAAAGATTATTAATTCACTTTCAGGTGATCTATACATCTCAATTTCAATTTATGACCTTTATGACTGGTTTTGTGGTCCAGGGTCACATATATTCTATATAAAACTATGTATTCGGTACGTTATTAACGCTTTATGAACAGGGCATAGAAAGAAAAGAGGAACAGAAAGACTGGAGCAGGTCCAAAAAGCAGCGCACAACCTGGAAGCCTGCTTTCCTGCGCAGATTAAAGTCTCGTGAAGAAAATAAAGTTTATTGCCTGGAAAGAGGAGGGAGAAGGCATGTAAAAGCATTAAAGCAACGGAGGTGAACAATTAGACAGATGGCCGGGTTTCAGAGGGAAAAAAAGACTTGAGAAATAGAGGGAGAGAGAGCACACATGGACGAAACTCTTCAAGAATTTTACGAGAAGGGCCAACAAGCGCACATCTCTTCAAGGGCACGTGAAGAGCGGAGAGATGAGCCTTTCTGTGGTGAACTTCAGTGTTTAACGCTGAGTGTGCACACAGAGCCGAGCAGGTGACGGAGCTCAGAGCTCACAGACGCTGCAGCTGGAGAGAGACATTAGCACTCATTCACTCGGGGGAAACGCTTGCTTTAGCTGCATCATTTTCACATTTTTCTAATTAGAAAGACACATTCTAAACATTTTAAAATGGATGAGTCATGCCTTTTTTATATTTTGTCTCTCAGAAAAAAAACCCTTAAAAATATATATTATATTATATTGCTAAATGCTTGAAACTTCAAATGTATTCAATACTGTATAAAAACATATAGTATATTATTATTTATTATTATTATATATACTGTAGCTGGAATCAGCAGTGTTAATTAATAGTTTAATAGTTTAATTAATTTAGTTTTTTAGTTTCTTTTTCAATTAGAAAGCATTTTTTACATGTTTTATTTGACATTTATTACTGTTTTAATTATTATAATATATTACTGTTATATTACGATTTATAATACATCTCACACAAGAACAAAATATGACAAAAATAAAGTTAAGTAATATAATATAATAAAATATAATATATGCTTGAAATTTGCTGTATTCAAGTTCATTGTATTGTTTTTAATTTGCTTGCTGTACTAGTAGTAATAATACTAATTATTATTATTAACAATGTTAACAAAGATTAATAAGTACTGTAACAAATGAATTACTCCTTATTGAACCTTACTGTAAAGTGCTAACATGATGATGATGATGATGATTATTAGCCATACTGTGATAGTGATGAAAGAGAGGTGTACAGCATAACTGTGTCATTACTATAATAATATATCATTATTATACATGTATTTAAAATATATATATATTAGTATTATTATTATAAAACCTTTCCCAGGATGCTTTAGAAAGCTACCCAGAGAATATCCAGAGCTGTACAAAGAAAATGCTCATTTGTTGGTCAGTATATGATTCCCATACTTTCATACATGTTAATTTTGGTAACACTTTACCAATCTAATCTGTTAGCATTAGTTAATGTATTAACTTACATAAACTAACAATGAGCAATATATTTGTTCCTGTGTTTGTCTTTGTTATGTTAAAGTAACACGCCGAGTTTTTGGGACTTTAGCTTATCCCCCAGAGTTAGATAAGTCCACACACACCATTCTCATCTCCATGCATCCCATAACTCTGCCTGACGCACCCACCGCTAGCCTAGCTTAGCACAAAGACTGGAGGTAAATGGCTCCAGCTAGCCTACTGCTCAATAAGTGACAGAATAACGCCAACATTTTCCTATTTACGTGTTGTGATGTGTATAGTCACCGTGTGTACTAAGACAGACAGAAAATGAAAATTTGTGATTTTCTAGGCCGATATGGCTAGGAACTATTCTCTCATTCCTGCGTAATAATCAAGGATATTTGCTGCCGTACCATGGGTGCAGAGGCACAATGATATTACGCAGCGCCTGAAAATAGTCCCCAGCACGCTCTCTGTGCAAGCAGGTTGTCACGTTGGTTATGTTGACGGAAGTTACCAGGCGCTGTGTGATATCATTGCGCCGCTACACCCACTCGTAATAAGTCCCTGGATTATTACGCAGGAATGAGAGTATAGTTCCTAGCCATATCGGTCTAGAAAATCATAACTTTTCATTTTCCGTTGGTCTTAGTACACAGTGTGACTATACACATCACAAAATGTTGGCATTATTCTGTCACTTATTGAGCAGTAGGCTAGCTGGAGCCATTTACCTCCAGTCTTTGTGCTAAGCTAGGCTAGCGGTGGGTGCGTCAGACAGAGTTATGGGATGCATGGAGATGAGAATGGTATGGATCTAACTCTGGGGGATACGGTGAATAAGCTAAAGTCCCAAAAAGTCGGTGTGTTCCTTTAATATAAATCCAGCTGTTCATGGTTTGTTCATGTTAGTTCACAGTGCATTAACTTTTAATAATGTATTAGTAAATGTTGAAATTAACATTAAGATGAATAAATTCTGAAGAATTGTTAATCCTTAGTTCATGTTATCTAAACTAGTTAACTGATGAAACCTTACTGTAAAGTGTTGCCGTTATTTCAAAGCCGTAATGACTGGAAAATCAATGTCAAATGTGGCAGATGTTTGAAAACATTTGACTGGTGTTGTACACAGAAAAAAGGGGGGAAAGCACACATGGAATAAAAAAATAAATAGAAAGCACAAATGGAACTCTGGGTAATGTATCTATGACAGCCCAGCTCTTTACTACTCTGTTGTTGATTGCACGTTCTCATCCGTTCGCAAAAGGTAAACGGTGTGTGTAGGTGTGTGTGTGTGTGTGTGTGTGTGTGTGTGTGTGTGTGTGTGAGTGTGTGCGTGCTATAAAATCATCTGAACTAATGGATGGGCTGTTATCACATCCATTTCCTGCCTATAGACGAAGTGCTGCTAATAAAGTGGCCATTCACTCTAATGTGAACAGGACGCAGTTTCTTTCTCAGGCACAAATAATTAACACGACTGTGATGTGGATACAGGACACGGCATCACTCTTCAAAACAAAGGGTTTTCACAGCGATGCCATAGAAGAACCACTTTAAAAGAGACCATTTATTCATGAGCAAAGCATATTTAAATAATCTGAAGAACCTTTTTTCCGCCATGTCATGCATTCTGCCTTATTTACACTGTTAAAGAGTTGATTCTCATGATAAACATGGACAAAAATGTCAAAACAAAATTGTTGGACGAGTGACGGAGTATTTCTGTGCCAAATACACTCCTTCAGGATTTGAACAAGTCTTGGAAAGTTTTTTTTGAGTATGGCCCTGTATTTCTTGTACGGGCACTTCTCCCGCACGCACGCGCGAGCCGTCAGCGGCGCTGCCATTGTGTTTTTAGGCCACGAAATCAACGTCACTAAAGAGGTGTGTTTCTGGAGTGAGGGAAAGATCCCCAAATAATCCAGCGTTAAGGGAACAGTGGATGCAGTTTGTTTTTCCAGGGTTCTGCAAGTGTGTGTGTTTGTTCCCGGTCACGAGTGGAAACCGCAGGCGGAGAGTGAAACTGCATCAAATGTGTGTGTTTTGTTGGCGATTGGTGCATAAGAGCATATAATGTGAACAACACCAACGTATAGTGAATTGAGTGAGTGTGTGTGTGTGTGTGTGTGTGTGTGTGTGTGTGTGTGTGTGTGTGTGTGTGTGTGTGTGTGTGTGTGTGTGTGTGTGTGTGTGTCTTTAGCTCCGCCCACTGCACGCCTCCACGGACTCAGCTGTTTTCCTTAAAGAATCGGTACAGCGTGTCTGTCTTTTATAAATATGATCAAACTAAAGACTCTTGGGAGATATGAAGGACCAACACTACTATAGATACTCAAGATTAACATGAGACTGACAGAAACTGTGTGTTATGTGCCCTTTAACGGTTCTTCATGAAACCATCAACGTCCATAAAGCAGCTTTATTTTCAAGAGTGAAGCATATTTAATGCATTAAGCCATATAGTGAATTTACTATGGTAAATGAAGATTGATATGGAATTAAAAGGGAATCATTGTGACGATTAGTTATGAATTAGATCATTTTGCAAACCTGTTTTACTGGGAAAAACTAACAGCTCAGCAAATCAGAATTAAATTCAGCACAAATAAGCTACAAAAACGCTGCATTTCATCAAGCTAATAAATGCTATTTCACAGCAATAAAATGTGAGGCTGACTAAGGTTATGAACAGTTAAGGAGAGTGTGTGTGTGTGTGTGTGTGTGTGTGTGTGTGTGTGTGCCGATACACAGAAGTCCTGATCTGAAAAGGGCACCTTTTAAAAGCAATTAGACGGGTGACTTTGAGCCCCTCATCTCACCTGCTCCATTATTATTTGCCTTTGATGAGCGCAAGTCTTTCTCCCTCTCCCTCGCTCTCCCAAAGAAAGAGAAACAGCGGGAAATTTCCGTGACCTTGCCGTGACCTGACCACACAAAATTGGTCATCAACTTTTAAGACTGTATTTTATCATATATTTTTTAAAGAAGGAGAGGAGGAGAGAAAAATGGCCAGCGCGGCCGCTCCATACATCATCCTGTCACGATTATGACATTCCTTCATAAATACCCTCCAATCTCTGCTCCACCTGGCTGCCTTGCTTTCAGGCCCTGTGGAAGTGCCTAATTACTCCACGTACACACTCGCTCTCCTTCCCCGGCGCTCCTGAAACACAGTGGCACGCAGACAACAGAGAGCGGCGCGAGCGCGGACCCTTTCATTCGCACGCAGCAATTAATAAAGAGGCGGCCCCTCTCCAGGGCCGCGCCGAAGTGTCTGCTCAGCACATCGCCAGAGAATATGCAATTTCCTCAAGTTAAGTCTATATTAAATTGATTTCTTCTGTATCTGACAGGGCTTTGGGTCCCTCTCTCTGTAATCTACAGGTCCTCTCTCTCTCTCTCTCCCAGAATCAAGTTGCAAATCAAACAGTTGGAGATATGAAGGAGGATATGGAAGGACACGGAATCATTTTCCAGCTGAGAAACACGAGAAATGAGCGCATATACGTGAGCTCAATGGGAAGAGGAGAACAGACGAGAGCGGGACGTTCGGAGGGGGGAAAAATTCGGACTAAAAGTGTGTTTCTGAGCCACACTCTTCTTCACGGGCATTGATGCTTCCTGAACGATTCTTTATAGAGGAAACATGACTTTAAATTGTTCTGCACTCAAAATAAAGGGCTCTTTTAAGAGCTGATCAAGCCAAGGCAAGTTTATTTTTCATACACTAAGGTAATTCAAAGTGCTTTACACAGAAAAGGGAATTAAAATAATCACAGAATAAAGCAAGGAAGATTAAAACAGTTATGAAAGGAATTAGAAAAAGAGTAAAAAGATGATGTGAGGGATAATGTACACCCAGCCGGTTGTCATCGCAGAATAAACCTGTGATCAGGACGAAGCCGAGGGGTCTTGCGTCACTCTGAAGGGGTTTATTCTGCGATAACAACCGGCTGGGTGTACATTATCCCACTTATTACACGGCTACTTGACTCAAGTAAATTAGACACAAAATATTGTCTTGAGTTTAAATATTTTATTATCTCTTACGCTAAGCTTCTGCGAGTTCCAAAATGCTTTAACCCTTTATTGCTGAAAAGATTAGTTTTTTTACCATACATGTTGAAATTAATGCTGAAAGGGTTAGTTCACCCAAAAATGAAAACAAGCCCGTGATTTATTCACCCTCACGCCATCCTAGGTGTGTATGGCATTCTTTCAGACGGATACAATCAGAGTTATATTAATAAAGTCCTGGCTAATCCAAGCTTTATAATGGCAGTAGTTGCAGCTCTGTTTTTAAAGTCCATAAAAACTGCATCTGTCCGTCAAATAACGTGCTCCACACGGCTCTGGGAGGTTAATAAAGGCCTTCTGAAGCGAATCAATGCGTTTGTGTAAGAATAGTAAATCGTCTTCTGTGGAAAAAGTGTTGAAAGTGCCTTCTCACAATTCAAAATGCGTACGCGACGTCTGACGACCGTAACTTTAGAACTGCAGATCACTTTCAACACTTTTCCCACAATTTGAATATGGACGGCGACTGAAACTTTACTTTATAAAGTTTTAAATATGGATATTTTTCTTACACAAACTCATCGATTCGCATCTGAAGGCCTTTATAACTCTCCAAAGCCAGGCCTTTTTTAATATGACTCCGATTGTGATCGTCTGAAAGAAGAATGTCATATACACTAGGATGACTCGAGGGTGAGTAAATCAAGGGCTCATTGTCATTTTTGGGTGAACTCCTTGAAGTCTTCCGTTGTAACCCGTGGTGGTTAAGTGCTTTCCAGTCACAAGATGAGAGTCACGTTAAGCATGTAAGTAGTACTGGTCAAGATAACTCGTAGTACCCGGATGAGCGGTGTGTTATTCCCTTTGGCGGTCATTCATTTTCTATGGGAGCTGGCGGTGAGCTCCGGCGATATCCGCGCGGCGCGTCTTGGACGATTTGGGCGTCGAGTTGAAATCAGTTCAACTTTATGGGATCTGGGATCCCAGAGAACGCAGTCCTGTAAACTTTGATTCCCACCGCATTAGTTCCCAAGCAACATGGAGGAAAGGTGGATCATTGCTGTGGAGGGTTTGATAAGGTCGCGCGCAATATATTTATAGGCAACATTTTCACGCTAGAGCGCTTGTTTTTCAGTGGGAATGCAATACATTTGCTTTGACCAATTGCATTAACGCTGCACTTCAACCAGGACAGTTCTTGTAATGTAGGCTGCGCACAAATGAATGTTAATGTTAATTAAAGACCACGGCTGCAAACGTCTCCTATAAACTGCATGTTTAAACTCCTATAAACTTAATCATAAACACAAAGCCACACCACACAAACGGCTTTTAACAGGTTTATTTCATTAGCAAACATGTAACTATAAACTATAATACAGTTTAAAGAAAGACCAAGCATCGATCTACGTCAGCGCATCAGCGAATCTTTCTACGGCGTCGTTGGCAGGGCGGCCAGAGCTCATTTCAACGGTCTCGCCGGCGGCGGTAAGTAATCTATTGGACATCTAAAATCGGACAGGAAGAGCAGATTTGGTCCCCGACCTGGAGTTTCCCATTAAACTCACTACTCTACCACAGACTCAGACCATATAACATGGTTTCATCTCTCAATTTCCCAATCAACATTTCAGAATAATTTATGCTTGTCTCTTATTTTGAATTCATTTCCCCACTTGTTCTGGGACTTCCCCATACTGGTTGTCGCTTTCTCTGTGGACTTCTTTCAGCGCACCTAAATAACCCATCGGACGTCTCAGAGCTTTCTCCTAAACCCGTCCAGGCAGAGCTAGCTCTAGTCCAAGCTCTTGATCACTGGAAGGTTGTTTGGGGGAACTCAAAATGGTTCATCTATGGCAGGGGTCAACAAACTCGGTCCTGCAGAGTTCAGCTCCAACCCCAGTTAAACACACCTGAACCACAATTCACACACTATCCATCCTAAAATAGAATCAGTACGTCCCAAATCGTAGTATGTTGAAAGAGTTTTCCAAAGAAACCCGGATGGTCTACTATTTCCAGTCAGAATCCGAAGTGCAGATCCGCACACACTCTAACGCCTGATATTACCCACAACCCATTGAGAGTTGGACGAGGATTCGATTAGAACTACAAACACGAATAAAAAGTGTTAAAAAACGACAAACATGGCAGAAGTCGACGGTTAAGTAGAGAGGTTTAGACGAAGGGGTTTGAGTGATTAATTTCATTATATTTCATCTGCAGCAGCACTGAGAACTTTTGTAATGAT
>CM031967.1:26304898-26362398 GCA_018749465.1 Paracanthobrama guichenoti
TGAGAAAGGCCTAGATAGAGAGACAGGAGCGGAATGAGAGAAGCATGAAAGACTGAAAGAAACCAAGCCGAGATCCACAATCCTACGTTTTTATATTTGTCCAAAAAAGCTTGGGACAAGCATCTCCAGCATTATTCTTGTTAACTCTTGCCCTCAAATGCCGGGTTGTGACAGGAAAGTGCACAATTCAAGTTTGATTAGGCATTCTTAAAGTGAAAAAGACAGTGTAGTGATCAGAAACAAGCTTCTGGACAGTAACAACAATAAACAAAGACACGTTTAAAGGGGGTCGGTCTAATGCCATTTCATGCATTCTGCCTTATTTACACAGTTAAAGAGTAGATTCTCATGATAAATATGGACAAAAATGTCAAAAAATTAGTTGGACATGTGACGGAGTATTTCCGTGCCAAATACACTCCTTTAGGATTCAGACACGCTTCGGAAAGTTTTTTTAGAGTATGGCCCTGTATGACATCATAAAGGGCGGAATTGCTTGTATGGACACTTCTCCCGGATGAGTGCGCGCGCACACACACACACACACACACACACACACACACAAACACAACCCAGAGTGAGAGCAAGAGCGCGTCCATCAACGAGCTTCGTTCGGTTACGGGAGCCGTCGGCGGCGCTGCCATTGTGTTTCTAGACCACAAAATCAACAACGCCACTAAAGAGGTGTGTTTCTGGAGAGAGGGAAAGATCCCCAAATAATCCAGCGTTAAGGGAACAGTGGATGCAGTTTGTTTTTCCAGGGTTCTGCAAGTGTGTGTGTTTGTTCCCGGTCACAAGCGGAGAGTGAAACTGCATCAAATGTGTGTGTTTTGTTGGCCATCGGCTGTTTTCTTCAAGAATCGATTCAGTGAATCTGTCTTTTATAAATATGATAAAACTAAAGACTCTTGGGAGATATCAACCAGGGCTCGACATGAACAGAAACTATGAGAAACTCAGTAACAAAAATGTTATACTTATAACATGAGTTTTTATACTTATAACATATGATACAATTGTCGTGCCGTTTTCCTGAATACATCACGATTGAAAATGTGACACTGATTTCATATGACAGCTCAATAAACAATGAATTAACATTAAGTCACTTACATTTTAGATGCAATATTGACTGTTTTAAATAGATCCAACCCAGGATCACAGCAGAAGCATAACGCATCTCACAGCAACAGTGTTACTGAATGATTCAGCGTTTAAATGAATCGGTTGAATCAAAGATTCAATGACTGAATCAGCCGTTGACTCACTCAATAAGACGGTCACCTGCGCCACCTACTGGTGGTTTAGTTTCATGTTTAATCATTCTTTCCAACATTTCTTAAAAAACATTTAAAACAATCTCATAACATTATTTAATGCAGTTGTAATTTTTCAGTGTAAATTATTTAATTTGATTGGTAACAGCCCATAGTGTCTTATTCTAATGTTTATATTTGTATTATAATTTATTGATTAAATTTAAGAATATAAAATGAAAGCTGAAGCACAGCCTATATTTAGCACGATTAGGGGAAAATGCCCTTTATAAAAGGTAAAATTATAACAAATATGCAGATTTAAATATGTCCAAGCTGACTGAACACTGGTGAGAATATTGCTTCAGAATAAATTATATTTACAACACAAAAAAAAAACCTAAAAAATGTCCGGACAAGCAAATTTTTTACTCTGACAAGTGAATGACAGATTTACTTGTCCGAAGGACAAGCACGTGAACAGGCTTAATGTCGAGCCCTGGATCAACACTACTATAGATACTCAAGATCAAAATGAGACTGGCAGAAACTGTGTTATGTGCCCTTATAAAGATGCACAATGGAGGTGAAAAACCGAGATCTGATTCAGTGTATAACCGGACCAGCAAAAAGGAAGAACTGTATGTATTCCATGGCAGACATTTCTCTTTTGTTTCAGTGAGAGCAAAGACCTTCAAAAGGAGACTCTACATAAAGATAAAAAAAAGCAAAAAAAAGGCATGGGACTGCAATATGAAAAAGTAGTGCTATTCATTACATAAGGTGGCAGGTGCAATACGTAAGCCAAACGTGAGTCAAAGAGGAATAAACAAAAAGAGTCGGGGCTTTGTGATGGGTAGGGATCAGATATTAGCAGGAAGAGGGGGAAAAATCGTACAAAAAAAGGAGGGCTCTAAAACATTAATCAAACTCTTCACCTAGTGGGCAGCCATATGGCTGAACAGCATGCGTATCGCACAAACTTGCTGATCTCCAGTAACAGGGTGCAATTAATTCCGCTGGCTGCATCCAGCGCGGACTACCAGTTAAGAGCACCGGGAGTACGGAGGAACAGGAAAAAAGTGCTGCACCTCTTTTTTCTGCCCAAAAAGCAGAGGGTTCAAACGCTGAGTGATGAATGAGGAGGTGGTTAGGGCCCTCTCCCAAGCGCTCTGGAGAAAGAGACTGCGCAGGGATGGAGGGATCAGCTGGGAGGACGATATAGCGAGGGAAGACACAGAGACTCAGAAATATAAAGTATATAAATTTGGAAAAGCTCTCATTGTAGAGCAAAAAAAAAAAAACTGCATTTCTGAAAGTGAGTTTTGGTTCCCAAAGTGCATCACTCTCACAATTATAGAGTTCAGCACCACGGACAGGGGACAGCAATTCTCTAACACAACAAGCAAACAATGCATGCCACGTCCCCGAGCGCGTTATTACTCTACCTCTACAGGACACCTGAACATGAGTACTGTCAATTTCTCTCATACAGTTCAAATTCTCCATGACTTGAAATGTAAGGTTATATTCAATGGTGCAGGAAAAGGCATTTTAACCAATCTTATTGACTACTCTGCCTGCACATTCCCATCCCAGAATAATGTGTCCTGAACCCTTGCAGTCCTTTTATAAATGCACACTTTATTACGCAAACCAGTGCAGACCTATGGAGTGATACTACGCAAATGAAAGTGTCCAGTAGAGCAGTAGCAGGTTCAGGTTTCACAAATGGGTAGGGGGTGGGACAAAACACTGATAGGGCAATATATCGTTGAATCAATACGCTGGCGCCAAATATCGATATTTTAATGAATCAAATAAGGCACTCCAAACTGATTTCCCTGCTCCCAGCATCGCTACTTCATGTCTCCTCGAGGTGGCGCTCAAACACATGAATGAGGGAAACGTGAACATAAGCTAACTAGCCAAAGGAAAAGAGGTTTTTAACGGGATGGCGGAGTAAAATAATAGATGCCCAAAATTAAATCCAAAATCTGGAAGACCTGCACTTAAAGGGACAGTTCACCCAAAAATAAAAATTAGCCCATAATTTACTCACCCTCAAGGCATCCTAGGTGTATATGACATTCTTCTTTCAGACGGATACAATCAGAGTGAAATTTGGAGCCCAAAAAAGTGCATCCATTCATTACAAAAGTGCTCCACACAGCTCTGGGGGGTTAATAAAGGCCTTCTGAAGTGAATCAATAGGATTGTGTAAGAAAAAGATCCATATTTAACACGTTATACAGTAAAATATCTAGCTTCCACCAGACCGCCTTCCGTATTCAACTTACACAGAAAGTGTAACGCCTCTCACAGTTCAAAATGCTTACATTACGTCTGACGTCATCATTGCGCCAGTTACGCTTTTTCCATAAGTTGAATACGGAAGGCGGTTCGCCAGAAGCTAGATATTTGACTGTATAACGTGTTAAATATGGATATTTTTCTTACACAAACCCATCAATTCGCTTCAGAAGGCCTTTATTAACCCCCAGAGCCGTGTGGATTATTGATTATCACAGAATTGCTGTATCGTGATATTATTGGTATTGCGAGCCATGTATTGTGTATCATATTGTATTGTGAGGTACCTTGTGATTCCCACCCCTACAAATGCACACACCAATGGTCCAGCAAAGGCACTCGTGAGCACCCTTTTGAATATCAATGACAAACAGGACACCATACACTACTGTGGACTTCATTAACAAACACCATAAACGGCAAGTCTTCTCCTCCATGCTGTTCTTGGCCACAGAACTATTTACTATGACTGGTCAAGATGACAAGTTGCATGGACTGTTGGGTAGTAAACCACCATAAAGTACGCACCCGATCAGGCTTCAAACAAACACGCAACAAGGGTGCACTGGGGGCACTTGTAATAACTCTTTTGAACCATAAAATGACAAAATGGGACAGCCTACACCCTGATGCACATCAA
Organism: Paracanthobrama guichenoti; assembly: GCA_018749465.1. Lineage (NCBI taxonomy): Eukaryota > Metazoa > Chordata > Actinopteri > Cypriniformes > Gobionidae > Paracanthobrama > Paracanthobrama guichenoti. The sequence continues at coordinate 26,309,108 of CM031967.1, forward strand.
GTGCATTTGGGAAAGGGTCTCTTTTTTCCCCTTGTGGTGTAATCAGGTTGTGTAGCCGATGCCTGTCCACTGCAGAGACTCCTTTTGTCACAGGGTTAGACTTTATAATCATTACTTACAAATTCCTCCCAAAACTGCTGGCTTTGTTTTCCTGCAAAATTAGAAGCTCTTTTACATGCTTAATGAACTTGAGAGGCCTACGCTCGTAACCTGGAATATTTTAGTTTTGTAAATGAGAGGGAGTTGCCTATTCCCCTGGCCCTCTCCTCCGCCTGGCCCATACCAATATCCGAAACGACTTTGGAGATGTTTCCTTCATTAGAATATACTCCTCCTCCCAAGACTCTTTTTGCATTTTGAGCTGTTGCTTTATGATCCTTGTGGGACGCCATTAATGAGAGGAACTCCACGTCTCTCAACTTACTGTGAGGACAGGTCTGCATTTCTCCACTTCTGCTGAAGTCCGGCAGGCTATAACAGAATAATGAGCTGCATTCATCACAGGCATGGCATCCACACACACACGCATAGACACACATATGCAGAAATAAGACACACAACCCCTTGTTGTCACACTTATTCTCTCTGAAGGAGAGCGTCAGTGTTTCTCTGCTCTGAGAAGCAGTTACTTGCTTGACACAAACAGCAGTAATTACAATGAAAATGTATGATCTAAATGTGCACTGCAAGAACGATCTGAATTACAGTATGTGTCCTGATTGACAGAGTAAAGCATTATTCTTAGGCATTAGGTCTTCTTAGGATGGTCAAAATAATATCATTAACAAAATCAAACCCTGCTTCATCAACACTTTCACAGTCAGAGAAAGGTCTTCAAAATGAGCTTTAGTGGTGTGAGCAAAGACACAGTGAATGTGACTGCACATAAAATGTTTCCAAAAGGTTCATGTGCAGTCATTGTGTCTTTGCACTTGCCCAACCACTGCATCCAAATGGTTAGAGTCGGACTTGTAACCCGAAGGTTGTGGGTTCGAGTCTCAGTACCGGCAGGAAATGTATGTCTCTTTCACTCTCATTACAAGGGTACCACATACTTAAAGTATGGCAACTGTACTTAATTGGTCCAGCATCCCAAGGCTGACGGAGATTGAGGGGCATGGCAGTGTTCACTTGCCTTTAAAACCAGAACATGGGTTTGACCATTCCTCTCTGTGACAGTACCTCTTCCCTACCCACTCGCTTCCTGAACCTCCGAGGACAACACTGTGCCAAAGCAGCCTCTCAAGAAGAGGCAAATTCTGCAATTTATAGCTGCACCTTATCACATGCTGCCAGAGGTCCATCCTTATGGCACCCCTCTTCTTTTACACCGGCTCCAGTCCAGGCTTCAGGGTGGCACTGACGTGAGGGGAAGCTGTTGTTCAGTGACAGTGGCCATTCGTCGCCAGTGGAGAGAACAATTAATGATTATCCGAGCTTGTGGAAAGCACATTGATTCATGCACATTCACGAACCTTCCATATATTTGCCCCTCAACTTCTGGCTATATCTAGTTTGAGAAGTAGATGTGAAGATAAAGGTTTGTTGATGGTATTATCTACTTGAATCTTAAGGCACAATAGTTGGAGGAAAGCCGCTCCCAATTCAAATAAGATGCCCTGAGAGGAAATCCTAAGTGGCTTCTTGAACACCAGGATTTATTTGTATTTGGATCTAAACAAATGACCACTTTTTTACTACAAACAATTTAGGATATGCATGAAACCATTCTCAGTATAAACTCAATGTGTTCTGCAGGAAACTGAACAAAGAAAGTTGATATTAATATATAAATTACAAACATAATAGATAATTTAATAGGACGGCGTAATCGACGCTGAAATCCGTCATATCCCATGACCCCCAGTATCCCATAAGCCTCTGAAACCCCAACATCTTCCTCTATCAATCAAACCTCATCACTGCACTCTCTTCCTCTGAAGAGTTGGCCCAATCTTTCCTCAATGTTTTTTCTTTCTCCCTCAGACAGGGGGAGAGGGGGAGCGGCCGGCAGCCATCATTAATCAATATGTTGGGCTTTATTTGTGATAATTCATCATGACACAATATTAATGGGCAGCTATGCCCTTCAGAGGTGAGGCTCATGCAAATGCGGAGGGGGAAGCAATTAACTTTCGAGCGACGCGCGGATGATTCTAAATGACAAGGATATGTCAATTACCGCAGCCAATAAAGAGAGACAGAGGCTGCGAGGGCAATCTATCCACTTTACGGCTTCTCCTCAGCCTCTTAAAGGTCTGTCTACACTAAGAGAGCGCAATCTTAAAACAGCATCTGGACAGGGCCTTGAATATGGCAGCTACTAAAAGACAACTTAATGATTTAAAACACTGTTTCCCAGGCTATTTCGGCTAGCCCTGCTGCCCTCGTGGCGTGCCCGTGTCATGCTAGCATAACTTATTTGACTGCAAATGTCTGGAAAGTATGCAACTAACTGCTTTATTTTCCCAACACAGTTCACGTTTTTGTGGTCACTTTATTAGAAACATTTATAAGTAAAAGTTGGCCATGTCTCATGTACATTTAAACGTTTGCCTCCAAGAACGCACCATAAAAATCAGTGCCCATTGACTTCTCAACACATTCACCTGCCGAAAATGCCAAAACCTGTCAAATGTCATGTCTCCAAGAGACAGTTCACTCAGAAATGAAAATGAATGTCTTTACACACCTTCATGTCGTTGCAAACCTGTATGACTTATGTTATTCTATGGATTTTGGTTGCTTGGGAACCCAACACTCTTCTCTTGTGTTAGGTAGAAGAAATAAATGCACACCGGTTTTGAACAACATGAGGGTGAGTAAATGATGATCGAATGTTCATGTTTGAGTGAACTCTCCCAGTGGGCCTCTCAAGACATATGAAGAACAGTCATGGTGCATTAACATCAAAGTTGTTGATAAATTCATGTTAATTAATTGAGTCATCAGTGCGCCAATGCTTGGATCAAGGCCTTTGCCAGCGCCTGAATGCGTGTTCTTGATATACTGACTCACACGTAGGGATCTGGGGAATAGTTTTTTTTGCTAATATGCTAATAATTGCCAAACACTGCATGTGACAAACCTGTCTTTAAGAACAGAGGAACATTTTAAGTACATTAGCACTGAGGTTGATAAAACAGGTGCAAGACTTGGCAGCTGCGTTCCAACATTCATCTCCAGAGAGATTTGTGTGAATCGACCTATGTTAATCACAACCACCTTTCTATGAACAATTAGTTCACTTCTCCGCACTACGCTAGCCCAGTGTATGAATATGTAATGCTTTAAAATGAGTCATTTTCAGCGTGCAGGACTCCAGCAGAGAATAAACACAAACTATCCATCACAAGCCGTGAAAAAATTAATGAGAGCCAAGCAGACGCACGTCCATTGGCCGCGTAGCTCTTCAGAGCCGGAGCCAAGGGGTGAGGACAAATTAGCCTGCTTTATATCAGGGGCAAGGCACATGGTTTGGCTGGTTAGAGGCGAGGTTTCCCACCAGGTAAAGTAGAGGAGCTTTCATTTACAAGTGTCAAGACTTGTAATGATAGGTTAGAAACACGTTTCACATGGAATAACTATACTATTGTGAGATCTTATTCATGTCTGAAAGAGAAACGATCGTTCTAACAAAAACTCGACATAATATGGACCATATTCCTCATGCATTTACAGAGATTTCTTGTCAAACTGGCTGGACCAGTAGGCTTTTATAAGTGTACTCCCCTCTCATGGCTCTGTGTATGGCAATGTAATACAGACGAACCGCAGTAGACTTGGTCTCAGTCCACAGAGCGTAGCAGAGCCTGGCAGCGCTGTAATTTCCCCCCACTAAAAGCTCAACTGCCACCAGGGGACTTGTACAAAACATTACAGGTTAAGCCCTCATTTTGTCTCCAGGTTGAGGGAAGAAAAAAAGGGATCAGAGGAAGGAAGAAAAGAAACAAACTTTCCTTTTGCCCTGACCTGTAGCCGGCCGCATACCCACGGTGCACTGGATGGCCCAGAGGTGTCAAGAGTGTTTGGGTGTGTTTTCCTCCAAACGAAAGTGGTTATTGTGTCCGAGGTCTGCAGGGGACGAAAGGCTAATATTGTTTTATGTGAGAGTGAGTGGAAAGGGAAAGCCAGATTACGACAGCAGCCCAGGCTAGCAGGAGTTTAGGCCCCAGAGCTGAACGATATCAAAGACTATCAGAGAACTGCGGCAGTTTGTAACCGTAGTGGGAAAACCAAGAGTAAATCGACAGTGAGAAACAGTACTAGTGTTAGGGATACATGGCAAAACCATGGTATTTGAAACAAGTACCAAGGTACTACAATAGGATCTCAAGCTTTTAGTTGTGACATATGTATTAGCGCTAGTCTTTTCATTTGTTTAATCACATCTTGGAAGCAATCTTTTTATAATATCTTATTCTGTTTGATGTGTTTTATTGTACTTGTGTCAAATCTAATCTATTGTACATGTTGTTCTTTGAACAACCTTTCAGTATCATGTTTCCAATATCATCTGAAACCAGTGGATCACGGTGCCAATATTAATCCATTAGATGGATAGATTACTGAAAATGTTAGCACTTCTACTTTAACTTATTTTATTTATTTCAGTTAGTTGCATTGGCAACATTTCATGTAAAATATTTAGGTTTTATTTTATTTTAAATAATTTAGTTTTAGTTAACAATAGCAGCATTGACAATGAAATTCCAGTTCTGAATGCAGTTATGAATGTACAATTTATGTGCAGTGGTTTACAGGTTTACTGAATTTATATTCAATATAGGAGGTGGTAGAAAAAAAACAGCTTTCTCAAAGGATTAAAAAAAATGTGGTTCACTAATGAGCATTGTCATTGGTTTAAAATATTATATTATTTTTAAAATTAAAAAACACACTAAATTAACACTAAAAATGACAGTCCTAAAACATTTTAAATGATAGCAAAAAAACCCAAATGTGCTTGTTTTAGAGAAAACCCATTACTAGTTTCTCTAATTCTCTTCTTTCTATCAAACAGAGAGCCTAGCACTTCTTAAATTAATCCTCCTCCTAATCTGGCTGATTCATGAGTCTGTGAAAATACAAGTTGCTTTAAATCTCGTTCTAGCCCCGCTACACGCCACTGTAATGATAGCTGGATTATCTTGTAAGATGGGTGATGTATTGAGCTTTTTACTCATTGCTTTGGCCCTATGTTTACAATCTGCTAAATATGTATGCGAGTCGCTTGAGCAAATGAAGCCGTAAAGCTCAGTCCCAGAGTATATTACAAACACAAGCGCTCATGCTGTTGGATGATTGCTCTGCCAGAGATCGAGGCCTTACATTTTCACCTGCGTTTTTTTGTCTGTCTTTTTATTTTGTATCTGTTGTGCTGCAAATCATGGTTCTGAACTAGCAGGCATCCGTTAATAGAGAGCAAAAATAATTAGTTAAGGGCCTCATTAATGATGCCTTTTTTATTTTTGACTTTTTTGACTATTTTTGTTGAGTATGGGGCGGCATAGCCGCTGACCAGTCAGGGTGCCCATGCTGACCCCTGTCCACCGCCGAAAGCACCAACAGTGGCACGTGAGCATCAGAACTGGACCACGGAGAAATGGAAGAAGGTGGCCTGGTCTGAGGAATCACGTGTTCTTTTACATCACGTGGATGGCCGGGTGCGTGTGCGTGGCTTCCCTGGGGAACACATGGCACCAGGATGCACTATGGGAAGAAGGCGAGCCGGCGGAGGCAGTGTGATGCTTTGGGCAATGTTCTGCTGGGAAACATTGGGTCCTCCATCCATGTGGATGTTACTTTGACACGTACCACCTACCTAAGCATTGTTGCAGACCATGTACAGCCTTTCATGGAAACGGTATTCCCTGGTGGCTGTGGCTCTTCCAGCAGGATAATGCTCCTGACACAAAGCACAGATGGTTCAGGAATGGTTTGAGGAACACAACAACGAGTTTTATGATGTTGACTTGGCCTCCAAATTCCCCAGATCTCAATCCAGTCGAGCATCTGTGGGATGTGCTGAACAAACAAGTGCCATCCATGGAGGCCCCACCTCACAACTTACAGGACTTAAAGGATCTGCTGCTAACATCTTGGTACCAGATACCACAGCACACCTTCAGGGGTTTAGAGGAGTCCATGCCTCGATGGGTCAGGGCTTTTTGGCAGCAAAAGAGGGACCAACACAATACTAGGTCATAATGTTATGCTTGATTGGTATACATAACGCATGATTTGTCATGTTTTAAAACTCTATACAAAGGGAGTCTGATCAAACTTACGGTGATGTTTCACAGCTGAACAGCAGCTTTAGGATAAATGTATTGAGATATGAATTAGTCTTGATTCAGTGCTCGAGATCTATTCAACATTATATAATTAAATAAAGATGCATAATTTAATTGAGTAACACAAACTTTTCATCGTAATTATTTGTGTAACTCTTTTAATTAATCCCATTGGCACCTAATGAAGGGTTTAGCAGCAAGTTAATAAAGCAAGGTGAGAAGCAGTGAACTCTTTAACCTTCATCCATGAAGAGGACGACAGCACTGCACTCACTGCAGAGAGACAGACCGACTCTACACTGCAGCTTATTCTGTCACACACAAACGCACAGACACAGTTCTTCATCTAACACAACTGAAAAAGAATGATGATTCAAAAACCAGACAATGCTGAAAATCTGTGACCATCACATTTTCAAAGATCAAAAATAATGGAAATTATGGTTGCGCCGATACCATAGACTGCAAAAAAAATATGGACATAGTGTCCGTGACGTCACCCGTAGCTTTTCGAAGAGCAGTTTTGAAACGTAAAGTTGGCTGTCGCCATCTTGGCAGAGCGTCACACCCAAATAACAGAAAATGGGCAAAGAGGCGGGACGTGGGCGGAGCTGAGGTGACGTGATGACTCACAGACAAACGGCAACCCACCTGTCACTCAAGTGGCCACGCCCTTAATTATGCAGAACTTTAAGGCTTTATACAAATTAAATGGATGAGTATAAAAAAAATTCACCCCCTCACAGTTGTCATGAAGGGCAGAATGAGCCGTATAGACCAAAACCACAATTTAAACGGGTGTTATTCTGCTGTAAAGTTGGGCAATTTAACATGGGGCTCAATGTCGATATGATAACCGATAATTTTTCATATTTGAAAGCTGATCCATTTTTAATATAATTTTTGAGAGCCTGATTACAAAAACAAAAGTCTCACCATTAAAGGTGTGGTTGATTATGATTTCACTTTTTTAACTTTATTGAGTGTGTAATGTTGCTGTTTGAGCTTAAATAACATCTGCAGTTACGACGCTCAAAGTTTAAAGCAAAGGGAGATATTTTCTTCTACAGAAATCGCTTTTTAAAGACTACAACAAACGGCTAGTAGGGACTACAACAAGCTTCTTCACGGGTTAGCGACATCACTAACCCTGACATTTACATAAACCCCGCCCACAGGAGCACACAACAAAGGCCATGTTGAGAAGAGGAAGAGCACATTTGGGAGTCGCACATTTATTGATACAGTACGAACACAAATGCAATAGCATGTCATAAAGCAAGATGACAACATAAGTTATAACCGTAATTAAACTAAACTATCCCTTTTCTCTCTTCATCAGCAGATATTCTCTGACTTCTCACGTGCAATTTATAAATTATCATGACAGAATATGCTAATCGATGACTTGAAGATCGTTAATTCATAAATTCATTCTCTATCCATTCAGAAATGCCCTGTCTCATTCTACATGCTGTCTCTTCTTCTTGAGTCTCTCCATCATTGTCCGATTTGAACATTAAAGGCTGAACAGTTTCTGTCATGTTCAGTGCGTGTCTGTGTGAGGTAATTGGAGCTGCTAACAGGAGCTCTTAAAGCTCCTCCCTCTTCCTGAAAGGGAGCAGCAGCTCATTTGCATTTAAAGGGACACAAAAACGGCACGTTTTTGCTCACCCTCAAAAAATTATCTGTGGGGTATTTTGAGCTAAAACTTCACACACACTCATCAGAGCAATCAACCACCCCTTTAAAGCCATGTCCCAAGCACACAATTATGATATTCTCATTATAATTTTATGCAGCCTATATGACAGATTTGCGCTGCACATGTTGCACTGAACCGAATTTTCCTTTTTGAATTGATTCCAATCATATTTCAAGCGATTCAAACCCATCATGGCGAACAGTGCACATCTGAAGAGTCTCATCTGAAGGAAATAATCCATTATGTATCGCCTTTATTATGTACAAATTTTCGCATTGGGCCGATAATGATAACATTAAAAATGAACATATATCTATAAATACCAATATGGTGGCTGATATATTGTGCATCCCTATTAGAAATACTAATTAGATCAGTTTGATCACAGGAATAAATTACATTTTACATTTTCAATATATTTAGAAAACAGTTATTTTACATTGTAATAATATTTCACAATATTACTGATCAAATACATCCTTGGTGAGCACTTTCAAAAAACATTTAAATCATAATTATTTCAAACTTCTGACTGCCAATGTATACTCTGTCTCATGTATTTTCCTAAAACCACAAGTCCTCGCACACACAACAGGTTCAAGGAGCCCTTCTCAAAAGAGCAGTGTGCCCTCACGGCCCCAGGGTGCCCAGCAATACTCTTGGTCAGCATTCCAGACATGTCACTTCCTCTTTAAATCCTCCAGCCTTCGCCCATGATCAAGGCCACCATCCCGAACCCCGCACATCAACATGACACAGGACGTTCACATACACACGCTCCCAGGCTCTTCTTCCACACAAACCCAGCTCCGACTCCAACACGCTCTGCGTCTAGAGCAGGTCGAGAAACAAACAGGCTCAGAAAACATTAGTGTGTGATCCTGTTCTGGTTATCCTCCTCTTGCCGAGGATTAGCTGCTGTTGTTTTGCACGTTCCACTTAAGCGAGGTGCATGAATTTGACCTCAATTATATTCTGCTCAATATCGGAGTCAGACCGCTGAGATCAGGAGCCTCGCGTTACATCATCAAAGGTTAAACGAAAGACTAAAAGACGAAACTACAAGATCTCACAAATAACTTGGACACACAAAGCAGTGGCAAAGCAAACATAATTAGCCCCAGTCTTTGAGCAGACAATTCTGCTGATACAAATACACTTTATTTTGGTCCATCTGTTTACCCCATGCTGTTTTCAGTTTTAAACACTTCAAAGCCATGATATTTACTTTCCCTGTCTCTTTACCCAAAAAACAGACTAAATAGTGATTTATTTATTTTTTTCAAACAATGTTTTTTTCTCCTGCACTTCAAATAAAGTACAAAGCAATTAGACGCAAAGAGATATATGTTTGAGAAGCTTTGTAGTTTCCCAAGCTTCTTATAGTTTTACTTAAACTACAGTCAAGCAACACTGCTGAAAATCTATTTAGCTACGCTTCTAATAGTTAAAACTGAAGTTGCGATGAAACCGAAGTCGCAACAGATGTTTTACTCCTGCACATTAACGAAAAAAGAAAAATATTTTGGGCGGGGCTTAGTTCTATCAATCGTTTTTGATTGGATGGTACAAATGCTACAAATGAGGGAAAACATTTGATGTGAAAAAAAGTCTACTCTAGTTAGTTCTCCCCCATCTCTGGTTTATTCAGTACTAGTGCTAAATAAAGAGCCCTACATGCCATGAGTGGACTGCATTTACTGCACAATGCCTGAAGGCCGTGGAGTCTAAACACGGTCAGTTATCTAATTACAAAGACCTGTCTATCCACCACAATGTTAATACGCTTTTTAGGCATTACAAGGTTGAGCTTTCCTCCCATCAACCCTCAGTGGAGAGGAGGGCCTGCCCTAATTGGTTCCAGAGCTCACCCTAACAACACAACGCATCTTCAACTCACACGCAGCGTGTTAATTTTCATCTTGATTGTAAATACTGCTTCACGGAAACAATGAACACATGCTAACACGAAGCTAGGTCGGCAATTAACATGATTACAAAGTACCTCATTACCATTTTGACACAAGGAGAAAAAAAGTGTGGCTAATGCTCTTAAAAGGGAAAAAGTGTTTAAGTTATTCTGCTGGACATTAGACAGGCCTTGATCTGAAAACAATCCCTCCCGGGGCTCTATTAAACATCCCTCCCGGGGTCATGAATCAAACATCAGCAGAATTTTATAGACAATCAAGAAAATTAAGCATGGACTCAACCCATAAGCACAACATTGTCAAGTACTCTACTATATGCTGACACTACTTTCATCATTAGCCATCGATATGTTTGATTTAAAGCAAAATTTGGTTTTAAAGGGTTAGTTCACCCAAAAATGAAAAAAGTAATAATTTACTCACCCTCATGTTTCTGCAAACCCGTAAGAATTTCATTCAGAATGAACCTCATTGGTTCTTGAGAAGCTCAAACGTGCTGCGTAACACGAGAATGAACCTCATTGGTTCTTGAGAAGCTCAAACGTGCTGCGTAACACGAGAATGAACCTCATTGGTTCTTGAGAAGCTCAAACGTGCTGCGTAACACGAGAATGAACCTCATTGGTTCTTGAGAAGCTCAAGCGTGCTGCGTAACACGAGAATGAACCTCATTGGTTCTTGAGAAGCTCAAACGTGCTGCGTAACACGAGAATGAACCTCATTGGTTCTTGAGAAGCTCAAGCGTGCTGGCGTAACGAGAATGAACCTCATTGGTTCTTGAGAAGCTCAAACGTGCTGCGTAACACGAGAATGAACCTCATTGGTGCTCGCTGAAGCTCAAGCGTGCTGCGTAACACGAGAATGAACCTCATTGGTGCTCGCTGAAGCACAAGCGTGCTGCGTAACACGAGAATGAATCTCATTGGTGCTCGCTGAAGCTCAAGCGTGCTGCGTAACACGAGAATGAACCTCATTGGTTCTTGAGAAGCTCAAACGTGCTGCGTAACACGAGAATGAACCTCATTGGTTCTTGAGAAGCTCAAACGTGCTGGCGTAACACGAGAATGAACCTCATTGGTTCTTGAGAAGCTCAAACGTGCTGCGTAACACGAGAATGAACCTCATTGGTTCTCGCTGAAGCTCAAACGTGCTGCGTAACACGAGAATGAACCTCATTGGTTCTCGCTGAAGCTCAAACGTGCTGCGTAACACGAGAATGAACCTCATTGGTTCTCGCTGAAGCTCAAACGTGCTGCGTAACACGAGAATGAACCTCATTGGTTCTCGCTGAAGCTCAAACGCAAGTGCTGCGTAGCACGAGAATGAACCTCATTGGTTCTTGAGAAGCTCAAATGTGCTGCGTAACACGAGAATGAACCTCATTGGTTCTTGAGAAGCTCAAACGTGCTGCGTAACACGAGAATGAACCTCATTGGTTCTCGCTGAAGCTCAAACGTGCTGAGTAACACGAGAATGAACTTCATTGGTTCTCGCTGAAGCTCAAACGTGCTGCGTAACACGAGAATGAACCTCATTGGTTCTTGAGAAGCTCAAACGTGCTGCGTAACACGAGAATGAACCTCATTGGTTCTTGAGAAGCTCAAACGTGCTGCGTAACACGAGAATGAACCTCATTGGTTCTTGAGAAGCTCAAACGTGCTGCGTAACACGAGAATGAACCTCATTGGTTCTCGCTGAAGCTCAAACGTGCTGCGTAACACGAGAATGAACCTCATTGGTTCTTGAGAAGCTCAAACGTGCTGCATAACACGAGAATGAACCTCATTGGTTCTCACTGAAGCTCAAACGCGTGCTGCATAACACGAGAATGAACCTCATTGGTTCTCTGAAGCTCAAACGTGCTGCGTAACACGAGAATGAACCTCATTGGTTCTCTCTGAAGCTCAAACGTGCTGCGTAACACGAGAATGAACCTCATTGGTTCTTTCTGAAGCTCAAACGTGCTGCGTAACACGAGAATGAACCTCATTGGTTCTCGCTGAAGCTCAAGCGTGCTGCATAACACGAGAATGAACCTCATTGGTTCTCGCTGAAGCTCAAACGTGCTGCATAACACGAGAATGAACCTCATTGGTTCTCACTGAAGCTCAAACGTGCTGCGTAACACGAGAATGAACCTCATTGGTTCTTGCACATCAAGCAAACATGCTTGAGCTTCTGTTTACCATATCTGATATGTGGGTTGATGAATGTTTCTATTCTATTCCATTTAAAGGCATGAACTATTCCTTTAAATTTAAAAAGAAAAAGAAAAATCTAACAACAAAACTAACTAGGGGCTTGAGAGAAAATCATTTTTGAGAATAAAAAGCCTTCAGATGAGCTCAAGAACAGTGTGTAGAGAGCTTCATGGAATGGGTTTCCATGGCCGAGCAGCTCATCCAAGCCTTACATCACCAAGTGCAATGCAAAGCGTGGGATGCAGTGGAGTAAAGCACGCCGCCACTGGACTCTAGAACAGTGGAGACGTGTTCTCTGGAGTGATCAATCACGCTTCTCTGACTGCCAATCCCATGGACGAGTCTGGGTTTGCCGGTTGCCAGGAGAACAGGACTTGCCTGACTGCATTGTGCCAAGTGTAAAGTTTGGTGGAGGGGGGATTATGGGGTGGGGTTGTTTTTCAGGGGTTGGGCTTGGCCCATTAGTTCCAGTGAAAGGAACTCTTAATGCTTCAGCACACCAAGACATTTTGGACAATTTCATACTCCCAACTTTGTGGGAACAGTTTGGGGACGGCCCCTTCCTGTCCCAACATGACTGTGCACCAGCTGAGCGAGTTTGGTGTGGAGGAACTTGACTGGCCTGACCTCAACCCGATAGAACACCTTTGGGATGAATTAGAGCGGAGACTGCGAGCCAGGCCTTCTCGTCCAACATCAGTGCCTGACCTCACAAATGCGCTTCTAGAAGAATGGTCAAAAATTCCCATAAACACACTCCTAAACCTTGTGGAAAGCCTTCCCAGAAGAGTTGAAGCTGTTAGAGCTGCAAAGGGTGGGCCGACTCCATATTAAACCCTACGGATTAAGAATGGGATGGCATTAACACTAGAACCGCCAGGGGTCACTGTATACCTAAAACCACCAGCGGGTCAAATTTACCCATGCGTATGATTACTGTTTTGATATGGCTAAAAACGTATTATGTCACTGTATTATGTCACTGTCTTCACAAACTTAAGTCATGAAATGATTGTTTTTAGTTATCAACTATGTTTTTGTCCTGTTGTTTTATGCTATTTTAAGCAGGCTACACTAATCACTTTTTGGTGAAAATAGGCTAAACCAGTCTGCAATAACAACGAGAATTAGAAGGAAATAAACACATATTTGGGTGGTGTAATATTATAATAAAATGTCATTAATTACATTTTAAGATAAGCCATGTTATTTAAATGACTAAAATACCCTAAATAAATAAAGAGCAATAATAATTCACCGCGCTGCATGACAAATTCAAGTGCAGTTTCACCTATATATTTATTTAGTTATATGCATCTGTGGTGAAATTACTAGATTTTCACATCAATACATGTTTATTTTAATGCGAACAATGCGCTGTCACTTTAATTCAGTGCGTGCAACGCGGTAAAAAATAGACTCTGTGCGGAAACGATCACCGCACTGCTGTATACGCACCGCTCCTGGAACGGATCGCCGGACCGCATCCGCGTGCAGTGTGAAAGCTTTAATCAGTTAACATGGAAAAAAATATGCACCGCATACACACTGCAAACGGAGTATGTGTGAAACGGGCGATAGATTTCAGGAAACAGGCAAACTTGAATAAATAGCAACACAGTAGCAAACAATACACAAAATAAAGGAATCATGTAAATCTGACCCGCTGGCGATTTTAGGTATAAATGCCCTGGTTTTTAATCTGGTTTTATCTAAACAATTTTCAGCAACAGGGGATTGTAAATAACACAATTTTAGTAAAAGTCAATGAATGGGAGACTGAAAATCTGTTATGGACATCTGAAAAACAGCCATGGGTCATTTTCCCCCCGTGGCGGGTCTAGTGTTAAAGTTCATGTGCATGTAAAGACAGGTGTCCCAAAACTTTTGGTTTTGGCAGTATAGTCTATATATTATCCCTTAGTGGGATTTTTTTTTTAGAACCACTAATTAATTTAGATTTAAAATTCATTTCAGAAGATACCGGCTGACCAATTAATGAAAAGCACAAACTAAGTCAACAGGATTGTTAGACCCAGCAGGGCTGCTTTTATTTGCTCCAGTGCACATCTGCTGTTTAATTCTGTTCGGTCTTTACTGTGGCCCCATCGCACACTATAAAAACTCCACCCGCTCAACCCCATAAACACCACCAATGTGTTTCTTATTGTAAAACACACTCATAATATATTCACCCTTCCTTAAATGGCCACGGTTGTAAGAGTCTGAACTCTTACTGGCTGACAAACATCCTCTTATTATTTTAGAGAGATTTAGATCTGAAAGTACAGATCCGAGTTCAGTTATTTGCCTTCTGACAAATCTCTTTATCAACAGCGTACCACAATCAGAGGTGAAGAGCACGAGCTAGTGACCCTGAAAACGGTGGCCCTGCGCTTCCCCCTGACCTCACAGCTCGCCGTGACCTTCAAATGATGCTTGGACGACCCTCAACACCTCTGTCCACAGATAAGCCCGGAGGATCTGGGAAGCAGAGATGGATGGGTTCCCGGCCGAGGGGTTAAAGCAGACGAACAGAAGCGTGTGCGAGGAGCAGAGTGCTGATTCAGCGTGACTCCACGCTTTCTAGATGTTTGCTGCTGTGATTACTGAAAATGGAAAGATGAAGGCATTTACGGTGTGATTAGTAAGCTTGTTCACACGAACACAGAGATCTGCAGAGCAACCCGAGCCCCTCTATAAATAAACCATTGTTTCACTCAGGACAATCAGCAATGCTTCAGCGCAGGAAATGACATCAGCAGACAGAGCTGCGTATCACAAGGGGACAATGTCACAACACTTGCAGAAACAGTACATAAAAAAAGTCAAGGACTACAAAGTTGCATTGAGAAAAATGTAATACAAGCGTTAAATGCCCCCCCAAAAACTGTCAATCCCTACATAGATGGACATATATACACACACAGGGCTCGACATTAAGCCTTGTCATGTGCAGCTTTCCTGTAGCTCAAACAACAAGAGCGTGGTGCTAGCAACGCCAAGGTCATGGGTTCGATTCCCAGGGAAAGCAAGAACTGACAAAAAAAAATTAAAAATGTAATGCAATAAAAGCATCAGCCAAATGCATAAATGTAAGTAAAACAGTCATTCAATTGTCAGAGTAAAAACAGTTCCTTGTCTGGAAAAAAAATAGGATTTCTGTGTTGTAAATGTAATTCTGAAGCAATATAGTCATTGTCATCAGCTTTAACATATTTAAATCTGCATATCTGCCCCAACCCCATGCTTCATATTAATAATAATAAGACACTATAGGGATGTTTATTCAAACGATTCGTTCACACGGGTGATTCATTCAAGAATGAGGCAGTTGATTATGAGTGAGTCATTGAATCATTGACTCAACCGATTCGTTCTAAACGCAGAATCATCAGTTAATGAAACACGGCTGAGATGTGCTGTGAGAACAAAAACAGTCAATACAGCGTCTAAATTTCAAGTTAACCGTTTATTGAACTGTTGTATGAAATCAATGTCACAATTTCAACCATTTCAGCACTCTTGGTCGTGTGATGTTGCTTAACTGCATCCTATGTTAAAAATGTTAACTGCTAGCTGAGTTTATTTGTGTGTGCTGTACTCATCTTTATCATTTTCTCCTCAAGAGGCAGCGCGAGCCTCAAGAGCACAGCCTTGTTACTGTCAGTACATATTATTATACACCATCAATCGCCAATTACACTAAAATCAGAATCATTCTCGTGTTTGGGTGATTCCCTAGTTATTTTTTGGTATTGATGTTTTAATCAGGATACTTGTCCGGTCAGGCAAGTAAAACTCGTTCACTTGCCCCTTAAAAAGAAACCCTTCTCTTCTTCCGCTCTTTACCTTTTGCGTGCTAGTTATCTCCCCGTCACGTGACAACAGAGCGCAGTGAAAAGGAGTGATTGACAGCTAATCTTAACCAACCCAAAATCTGCTTCAAGTTAAGAGCGTAAAGATGAAGTTGAATCGGTTATGTGATCGCTGTGTGAACGGTGGACTGTATCAGCTCACAGCGGGCTCATACCGTGCAGTAATTAGCCAAATGAAAACAGGGCGCACCTCGACAATGATTTGCACTCGCACAAACGCTCCCAAACATATTTTGAGATCGCTCGGATTCAATTTCGGGACCATATGCAGCCAAAATGGTCGCAATTTCGAGCCTTGTAAAGCTTTATATTTAATGCTTGTATGTCTATTAACTCATTTATTTATTCAAACAATGGACTGATTACAGCAAGAGAGAAAAAAGATTCAAAAACTAAATGAAATCCTGTGTTTTATCTAAAATAACTCGGGACCCAAATTTTGATCCTTTAGTGCTGTAGCATTTTTGACCCATGCCTCAAGAATCACTTTTGGGCTTTCTGACAGCCTAATTGTCCTGCATGTGATGTATGGCAGGATTTTCAACAGTACTTTTCTTCCCTAAAACGTCCCTCTCGGCTCCAGAAGCCTGTACGGCGATCCAAGTGACCTGGGAAGTAGATGCCGTGACCCTTCATTCTGCAGATCCCAAAACATACATCTTTATCAAAATAACCCCGCCATAAGAGCGTGGGAAGACACGGTGAGTACATTCATCATTTTAACGATTAATTTCCTTGTCCTGTCCTTCCCCGGCTCTATTAATATCATTCCTGAGGTGTAAGTATGCATTTCCCGTCGATGAGATTTATTCCGATATCATGCCTTCCATTACTCATCCCGCAGCACCTGCGATTTAGGAGTCAAATCAAATTCAATATTTTTTAATCAGAATATGAAAATCTTAACTTGATCAAGCCATCTTCCGGTATTACTTTCCTCATTTCTCACAAGGAAAGTGGCGAGGGCTCGTATTTGGAGAATTAAATTCACATGTTTTGCGGTAATTGTTAGAGAATGAAAAATTAAAACTCGCAGCAAGGTGTCGGTAAACATTAATCAGATCGTCTAGCTTTTTTTTTGCCAGGTAATTTGCCTTAATATTTAAATGTTCTTTAATAACTCTGATTATTAAAGGATTGTGCCGGTTTCTCCGCCGGCGGATTGCGGAGAGCTTGTAAAATGCCTCAGAGCGGAGCTGCTACATTTATTAAAACACGCCATGATTTGAAGCTGTCGGGCCTGAGGAGTTATCTGCCGTCGAGAGGGGGCTTTGTTCAGATCAGATATCGCCGCTGCTTTAAAACACTTTAGATTCCCCTGTAATCCATTGGCATCCTGTAATTAATCAACTAATTCCAAGTCTCAGGATGGCTGTAATTACGGCACCTCGTAATAGCTTATTCTTTCTGCTTCAGCACCTACATTTCATTTGTTTATTTTCTCACACTCATAAATCTGGGGGAGTGTCAAGAGCGCCACAATATTAGTGCAATAATCAAAGTTAATTATCAGACGGCCCTCGCGCCCCTCCCGCTAATAATGGAGACTATCAGAGAGATGGGTCGGGCTCGGGCTGCGAGCACACAGCCACGGGCGAAATCCCTGCCACGTCAAGACCACATGAATATTAATTAAGAATTAGAGAGAGAGAGAGAGAGAGAGAGAGAGAGAGAGAGAGAGAGAGAGAGAGAGAGAGAGAGAGAGAGAGAGAGAGACAGAGAGAGAGAGAGAGAGAGAGAGAGACAGAGAGAGAGAGAGAGAGAGAGAGAGAGAGAGAGAGAGAGAGAGAGAGAGAGAGAGAGAGAGAGAGAGAGAGAGAGAGAGAGAGAAGAGAGAGAGAGAGAGAGAGAGAGAGAGAGAGAGAGAGAGAGAGAGAGAGAGAGAGACAGAGACAGAGACAGAGACAGAGAGAGAGAGAGAGAGAGACAGAGAGAGAGAGAGAGAGAGAGAGAGAGAGAGAGAGAGAGAGAGAGAGAGAGAGAGAGAGAGAGAGAGAGAGAGAGAGAGAGAGAGAGAGAGAGAGAGAGAGAGAGAGAGAGAGAGAGAGAGAGAGAGAGAGAGAGAGACAGAGACAGAGAGAGAGAGAGAGAGAGAGAGAGAGAGAGAGAGACAGAGAGAGAGAGAGAGAGAGAGAGAGAGAGAGAGAGAGAGAGAGAGAGAGAGAGAGAGACAGAGACAGAGAGAGAGAGAGAGAGAGAGAGAGAGAGAGAGAGAGAGAGAGAGAGAGAGAGAGAGAGAGAGAGAGAGAGAGAGAGAGAGAGAGAGAGAGAGAGAGAGAGAGAGAGAGAGAGAGAGAGAGAGAGAGAGAGAGAGAGAGAGAGAGAGAGAGAGAGAGAGAGAGAGAGAGAGAGAGAGAGAGAGAGAGAGAGAGAGAGAGAGAGAGAGAGAGAGAGAGAGAGAGAGAGAGAGAGAGAGAGAGAGAGAGAGAGAGAGAGAGAGAGAGAGAGAGAGAGAGAGAGAGAGAGAGAGACAGAGAGAGAGAGAGAGAGAGAGAGAGAGAGAGAGAGAGAGAGAGAGAGAGAGAGAGAGAGAGAGAGAGAGAGAGAGAGAGAGAGAGAGAGAGAGAGAGAGAGAGAGAGAGAGAGAGAGAGAGAGAGAGAGAGAGAGAGAGAGAGAGAGAGAGAGAGAGACAGAGAGAGAGAGAGAGAGAGAGAGAGAGAGAGAGAGAGAGAGAGAGAGAGAGAGAGAGAGAGAGAGAGAGAGAGAGAGAGAGAGAGAGAGAGAGAGAGAGAGAGAGAGAGAGAGAGAGAGAGAGAGAGAGAGAGAGACAGAGAGAGAGAGAGAGAGAGAGAGAGAGAGAGAGAGAGAGAGAGAGAGAGAGAGAGAGAGAGAGAGAGAGAGAGAGAGAGAGAGAGAGAGAGAGAGAGAGAGAGAGAGAGAGAGAGAGAGAGAGAGAGAGAGAGAGAGAGAGAGAGAGAGAGAGAGAGAGAGAGAGAGAGAGAGAGAGAGAGAGAGAGAGAGAGAGAGAGAGAGAGAGAGAGAGAGAGAGAGAGAGAGAGAGAGAGAGAGAGAGAGAGAGAGAGAGAGAGAGAGAGAGAGAGAGAGAGAGAGAGAGAGAGAGAGAGAGAGAGAGAGAGAGAGAGAGAGAGAGAGAGAGAGAGAGAGAGAGAGAGAGAGAGAGAGAGAGAGAGAGAGAGAGAGAGAGAGAGAGAGAGAGAGAGAGAGAGAGAGAGAGAGAGAGAGAGAGAGAGAGAGAGAGAGAGAGAGAGAGAGAGAGAGGACTTTTCAGTAAGGCTGCCGATTTAATGCATTCATTGAATTAATTAGTTATGGGAAAATATATACATCACATATGTGACCCTGGACCACAAAACCAGTCACAAGGGTCAGTTTTATGAAACTGAGACGTACAGATCACCTGTAAAGATGAATTAATAATCTCTCCACTGGTGTATGCTTTGTTAGGACAGGACAATATTTGAAAATCTGGAATCTGAGGGGGCAAAACTGGTGAAGGGCTCCGGGGCACATATTTCATATAGTTGACCGGTGATGAACATGAGCCAGAGCAAAAGCTCACTGTATGATGGAGCCCATAGAATACGGTTAGAATGGCTCTAAAAGTCAAGATATCAGGGCAAAAATGCCCCTGTATGAGTTTTTGGCTCATAATTATATCATATGACGTAGTTAAGCAACATCACACAAGTGCTGTTTTTGCCCTGAATAGCACGAGTGCTAGTGTGATACTAGTTTACAACAGTTCAATGAATACTGAACATTGTGTTATATTTTAGGCACAATATTGTCTGTTTTTGTCTGCTAAATTTTGCCAGTGATAATATTATCTGTAAAGCCAGAGCAGAACTGGTGTTCTGAATGACTCAGCAGTTTGAGCGAATCAGTCGAGTGAACCAATGATTCAATCGCCCATTCATAAAGAGAGCCATTTACTTTGAATGAATCAAATGTTTGTTTGAACGAATCAAATTAATTACTCACTCAGTTAGACTGGCATTTTAGTTTATTTAGAGTATCATTTCATAAAAATAAAAAAATATCATATTTTTATATTAATTAAAAATATATATATATAGTTCACTCAAAAATGAAAATTCTGTCATCATTTCCTCAATGGTCGTTGAAGACTAAGAGTTTATGTATAATAAATTCAAATGTTGAATCAAATAAAATATTTATTTTCTAAAGGTACTTTTTGTAATGTGTATTTGATGCTTTTCTCATTTAACACAATAATGATTTTATTTGTTTTAAATGTCTCAGCCAAATCTTGCGATTAATTGTGCATTGATTTGTTTTGCACTAGTAAGTTTGTCTTTAAGGTGGCAAAGGTAGAGCTACCAAGATCATCAAGGACTCTAATCACCCTGCAAACCCTCATTTCACGCTGCTACCATCTGGTAAGTGCTTCCGAAGCCTGATGGCCAAAACTGAGAGACTCAGGAGGAGCTTCTTCCCCCAGGCCATCAGACTCCTGAACTGAACTCACTAACATCACGTGACTTCACGTCAGGATAAACATCGATACACTGACATTGCACTGCACTTTCTGTTCTCGTTGTTACTGTGTAACAACCTGTCATAAACCTGTTTGCACATTATACTCTTTATACATTTGTTAACCACATATTTATAAGTCTACAGTTTACTCACTGCAAAGTCTACTTCAATTATTTTATTCCACTTTATCCTTATTTGTTACCTTTTTTTCTCTTGACTTGATTATTTATAATTCTACAGATATAGACATATATATATATATATATATATATAGATAGTACTTTTTTTATATCCTATTTCTATTATAATTTCTTCCTTGTGTTTTTAACTGTGAATTTGCACTGTCCATGGAGCGGACCTGTTTACATTTCACTGCTGGTTGTATATTCTGTATATAACTGTGTATGTGACAAATAAAACTCTTGAATCTTGAATCTTGAATCTCGCAACAGTGACCCTGGGTAGTTGATTCACAAGCTAGCTGAAGAAAACTAAATAAACGAAACAGACAATCACATAATGTTTGAGTACTACATTTGAATTTACTTTGTGACTATTATGCTCTGTACAGTTTAGTATGAATATGGGTAGTATTAATGAAATCCGGACGTACTACATCCGCCATGCTGTCATTATCACGTGACCTACCAGCATCAGTTGCGTCGCTTCACTGTCATAACAAATGGCCTCATGGGATAGTAAAGTGTGTCTATCAGAAATCTCAGCAGAAGTGGTAGGTCATCCGGGGACTTTCACCTACTGTTTTTCAAACACTATGTACTCAGACATACTACTCTGTTGACGTACTGTTTTTCACATACTATATTTGATTTCAGACAAAATGGATGGTTATGTGGATGAGAGATCGTGCAAGGAGGTTAAAAATTACCCGCATTTGTACAACTCTAGCCTAAAAGATGATAAAGATGCGCTTTTATGATGGACGGATGCACTTTTATGATGGATGGATGCACTTTTATGATGGATGGATGCACTTTTATGATGATAGATGCACTTTTATGATGATAGATGCACTTTTATGATGGATGGATGCACTTTAATGATGGACGGATGCACTTTTATGATGATAGATGCACTTTTATGATGGATGGATGCACTTTAATGATGGACGGATGCACTTTTATGATGGATAGATGCACTTTTATGATGATAGATGCACTTTTATGATGGATGGATGCACTTTTATGATGGATAGATGCACTTTTATGATGATAGATGCACTTTTATGATGGATGTATGCACTTTTATGATGACAGATGCACTTTTATGATGGATGGATGCACTTTTATGATGACAGATGCACTTTTATGATGGACGGATGCACTTTTATGATGACAGATGCACTTTTATGATGATAGATGCACTTTTATGATGGATGTATGCACTTTTATGATGACAGATGCACTTTTATGATGGATGTATGCACTTTTATGATGGATGGATTCACTTTTATGATGATAGATGCACTTTTTTTATGATGGATGGATGCACTTTTATGATGACAGATGCACTTTTATGATGGATGGATGCACTTTTATGATGATAGATGCACTTTTATGATGGATGTATGCACTTTTATGATGATGTATGCACTTTTATGATGGATGTATGCACTTTTATGATGGATGGATGCACTTTTATGATGATAGATGCACTTTTATGATGGATGTATGCACTTTTATGATGACAGATGCACTTTTATGATGGATGGATGCACTTTTATGATGACAGATGCACTTTTATGATGGATGGATGCACTTTTATGATGACAGATGCACTTTTATGATGGACGGATGCACTTTTATGATGACAGATGCACTTTTATGATGATAGATGCACTTTTATGATGGATGTATGCACTTTTATGATGACAGATGCACTTTTATGATGGACGGATGCACTTTTATGATGATAGATGCACTTTTATGATGGATGGATTCACTTTTATGATGATAGATGCACTTTTATGATGGATGGATAAATGCACTTTTATGATGATGGATTCACTTTTATGATGGACGGATGCACTTTTATGATGACAGATGCACTTTTATGATGGATAGATGCACTTTTATGATGACAGATGCACTTTTATGATGACAGATGCACTTTTATGATGGATGTATGCACTTTTATGATGATAGATACACTTTTATGATGGATAGATGCACTTTTATGATGGATGTATGCACTTTTATGATGACAGATGCACTTTTATGATGGATGGATGCACTTTTATGATGATAGATGCACTTTTATGATGGATGGATTCACTTTTATGATGATAGATGCACTTTTATGATGGATGGATAATGCACTTTTATGATGATGGATGCACTTTTATGATGGATGGATGCACTTTTATGATGACAGATGCACTTTTATGATGGATAGATGCACTTTTATGATGATGATGCACTTTTATGATGATGCACTTTTATGATGGATAGATGCACTTTTATGATGACAGATGCACTTTTATGATGACAGATGCACTTTTATGATGATGACAGATGCACTTTTATGATGACAGATGGATGCACTTTTATGATGACAGATGCACTTTTATGATGACAGATGCACTTTTATGATGGACGGATGCACTTTTATGATGACAGATGCACTTTTATGATGACAGATGCACTTTTATGATGGACAGATGCACTTTTATGATGACAGATGCACTTTTATGATGACAGATGCACTTTTATGATGGATGGATGCACTTTTATGATGACAGATGCACTTTTATGATGGATGGATGCACTTTTATGATGACAGATGCACTTTTTTATTATGGATGTATGCACTTTTATGATGGATGTATGCACTTTTATGATGACAGATGCACTTTTATGATGGATGGATGCACTTTTATGATGATAGATGCACTTTTATGATGGATGTATGCACTTTTATGATGACAGATGCACTTTTATGATGGATGGATGCACTTTTATGATGATAGATGCACTTTTATGATGGATGGATGCACTTTTATGATGGATAGATGCACTTTTATGGAAGTCACTGCCATTATAAAGCTTGGAAGAGCCAGGACATTTTTTAATATAACACCGACTGTATTCGTCTGAAAGGAGAACGTCATATAGGATGACTTGAGGGTGAGTAAAAGGGGTCATTTTCATCTTTGGGTGAACTACCCCTTTAATTCAAAATAACGAGGAACAACGTGAAATGTAGGGGAGTGAATGTACAATATTATGCTGTGGAATGTAGTGAACAAAAGTAAAAGTTTCTCTGATAAAAGTACAGTCACTTAAAATGTACTTAAGCACAGTTAAAATACAAGCAGCACTACTTGTGTGTCTGTGAAGAACAATTCAGACCAGATCAAATGTGGTTACATTAGTTCGGATGCTGACTATGTAGGAAGTAGACAGCAGGACAGCTCACTAGGTTATGAAACAACACTAATGACTCAAAGCTCCACCTAATTGTGTGACTCATGAGAAGGCAGAGATGCCAGCTACACAAAACGTGAAATGTAAAGGTCACGCCGGATGACGTTCTTACTGCAGTAGAGTGTGTGTGTGTGTGTGTGTGTGTGTGTGTGTGTGTGTGTGTGTGTGTGTGTGTGTGTGTGTGTGTGTCACTCACCCATTCTTCCGTGATCAGACTTGCTGCTTTACTGGCACGACTTTGGTTTCGGCACGCTAAGATCACATGGGCGCCATGAAGAGCGAAAGATCGGGCAGTCTCAAAACCTGCAGATGGGGCGTGGGTGGGTGGAAAAGGGATTGTGGGAGAAGAGAAATGACATGATTGAGATAAGTCACTCGACTGATATCTCGTGGTTATTTGCGGCGGCTGAACCCGAGCAGAGGGTGGACGGGAATCCCATATCTTGGATTCATTCTCCATCAGACAGAAAGCCAAAGGCGCTTTTTTAAGATACTCAATCAAGACCCTTTTTAAGTGATGAAAATGATTAAGGCAAAGCAGAGAAACTCCAATAGCTTTACTAGTGATAATGAAATGAAACCGGACCCAGGACAAGACCTTGAGGCACCTCAATGACACAAATGTCTATCGTAAGCACATTCACACGGCAAAAAATCATTGTACAAATCTAAATATCTTTAAAAAGATACATTACTTCAAATCTACATTGTGTAACAATGACTTACAGAATTATCAGAAAATATATCTTGAATAAGTTCTTACTTTATTAGGAACTGGGTTACACTATTTTTAGGGTTTACTATAGGGTTATGGTAGAATGGTTGAGGGTTAGTAGCATGTAATTATGCATCATTTACTGTTATTACTATGGTAAGTACATGTAACAATGTAACAGTAAAAAAGTGTTACTAGATATTGCTGTCATTTTGTTATAAGCATGAGCCTCACCAAAATTAGTTTTAAAGGAAAACTAAACTTAATCAAAAGATACATATCTCTATTTTCAGATTTTTTTTTTTTTTTGGTTATAAATTCATTTTTGAAAGTGTGTAACTCAGGCCCAGTGTGCTCTAGCACCCTGCAGACAGTTTGGGCCGTTTCCAGCAAATCCTGGAAAAACATTTTTTTCCTGTATCATGTATGCAAGATTTATTCAAACGGATCTGAAGGCGGAAATCCCCCAAAATGGTCCCAGAGCATAAGAGGTTAATGAAGCTTTTCGCTTGTACACGGATTAAACAAACAGATTTTTTGCAAGAATAAATGACTAAAGGGAGACGTAAAATCCATAATGCGTCATATGTCAGGACCAACTTCTGCCAAACCCATGATCCTAAAGCACTTCAAAGCTGCAGTGATAAGACCACTCCATCAGAGACACTTCATTTAGAAATTACTTCATATCAGCTTCTCAAATTAATGTTCAAAAATCACCGCTCTAAATGGGTCAGTCAAACCCAAAAGGTAGAAACAATGATCTAAATATACGCCGTATGGGAAGGCAGAAACACAAAACATTCGCTTCACTGAAAAAGGTTATATTTAGGGGGGACTTGGGGTATTGTTTTGGCTGGTTTTGCTGACCTGCCGTTTTGCATTGTGCCTTTGATTACACCAAGTGTGTTTAAAGTTTCTCTTAAGCTGGCATCAGCACTTTATTACCCGGAGTGGGCACCAGTCATAAAGGTACATGTGTCTCAGAATAGATACTGCGAGAAAAAGCCTCAAGTTCATAACAATGGCTCGGGTTTGCAAGCCCGACATTAATAATCAAGTTAAAAAAATCAGACGGAATTTCAGATGGGGCGAACGGTGTGTTTTGCCATCATACGAAGGACACAAAGGTCAAACCTCTAAATCTGCACCGTCCCACAACCCCAGGGTGAAGGAAACTGCTGTCCTGAGCTCGTGGCTTTCTTTTTTTAACCCATAATCCTCCGACGGATGTTCATCTTTCTGCTGGCCACATGTGCTCATTAAATCCTGAGTTTAATTACAGAGAAAACACGAGCAGCTCTTTGCAAGCTACTTTTGTCGTAATCTCCTATTACTGTAAAACAGACACAAAGACAGAAATAAATTGGCTTTGCGCTTGTCCCTTGACGCTGAAGCGCTGGTGTAAGAGCGTTAGGAGCCAGCAGGTGGACTCAATGTGTGTGGACGCATGGCTGTTCCCGCGCAGCGGCGCTTTACTGGCTGGACTGCCTGTGAAATAACCCTTGGCCATTCTGCTTGTAAAACATATTACACTGTCATGGCTCAGAAAAGACCTGACAGGCCAACACGGCTCAAACAGAGAGGCATGACTCCGCCGCTCTCTGTGAACCCACTCCGATGCTGGGAATTGTGGGTATCAGTGGATATGAACGTTGACAGCTGTCACTGATTGTGAGTTTTTTCACTTCACTTTTCCCACTGAAGTTCAGTCATGATGGGAGGCCTGCCCTGTTCTTTCCAAAAGACATCACTTCCAATGATTTTCCACTTTTTTTTTTTTTTTTTTTATGGACAGGAAAGGAGGCCGAACCTCACAAAACCTGCACATTTCTGGCTTATATTTCACCCCTAAATTAAAAGAAACAATATTGAGCATAACGACAGCAACGCCTGTTTTAGGAACATTATTAGTAGCAGATTTTTCCATTGTGACATTTTATATACCAAACAAATCATACAACTGTAGTAATATTTACTGTAATACAGGACACATATTACGTGTTCAATATTTATTTATTAATTGACTTCAGCATATTCTTGTGAGCTACTGTGAGTTGCTTTGTCTTGTTAAATTTGATTGTATGATCTTATGTAAATAAATAGTAACATTTAATGTAATAAAGGACAAATTATTGCATTAGTGTAACTAACTCAATAAAATAATTTAAGTGGTGTAGCTCGTCTGTTTGATCGGACCACACGGGCCAGCCTTCGCTCCCCACGTGCATCAATGAGCCTTGGCCGCCCATGACCCTGTGGCCGGTTCACCACTGTTCCTTCCTTGGAGCACTTTTGATAGATCCTGACCACTGCAGACCGGGAACACCCCACAAGAGCTGCAGTTCTGGAGATGCTCTGACCCAGTCGTCTAGCCATCACAATCTGGCCCTTGTCAAACTCGCTCAAATCCTGACGCTTGCCCATTTTTCCCTGCTTCTAACACATCAACTCTGAGGACAAAATGTTCACTTGCTGCCTAATATATCCCACCCACTAACAGGAGCCGTGATGAAGAGAGCATCAGTGTTACTCACTTCACCTGGTCATAATGTTATGCCTGATCAGTGTATAGTAACATTTAATGTAATAAAGGAGTTGTGAAGAATTAAAACACAGTGATACAAATCAAACAAATCAAATGTATTAACAAAACAGAGGCACTAACAGTAACTGAGATTTTTTTATAATAAATCATAGAACTGCAGTAATATTTACTGTAATATTACTGCACAATTTTACATTAATGTGATTTAAAATACGTCTCATGTATTTCAATAAATATTACTATAGGTATGTGATGCTATATTATTTTTAATTTATGACTTGTGAGTTGCTTTGTCTTGTTACATTTGATTTGTATGATCTTATATAAATAAATAGAAAACATTTAATGTAATAAAGGAACTAACTCATTAAAATAATGTAAATCGTGAAGTTAGGTATCGATGTTCAAAGCCTTTAAATGATGCATTTATGTCAAATCATATCTGAAAGAAAATGTTACTCTTAATATTCACTGTAACAGAAAAATACATTACTGTAATAACAATATCTTTGAAAATAGTAATAAAAATAAATGAAAAGTAGACAAATATGGAAGCTTTACAGTAGTTTGGGGGTCCAAAATATCTTAGTGGTACTAAAAACAGGCATTATTTTCTTGCATTTTTTTGAAGCGGAGTGTGTCCTGGAATGAGAATAGCACTTCATACGAGTTTCCCAACACACATACATATGTAAAAACCCTTGATTGATAGTC
Organism: Paracanthobrama guichenoti; assembly: GCA_018749465.1. Lineage (NCBI taxonomy): Eukaryota > Metazoa > Chordata > Actinopteri > Cypriniformes > Gobionidae > Paracanthobrama > Paracanthobrama guichenoti. The sequence continues at coordinate 26,337,004 of CM031967.1, forward strand.
TGGCCTTCCTCCTCTATGCAAACGAAGCGAGTTTGACAGTGTGCCGGAGTGTTTCTGAGCCACAGACAGTCGGGACGATAGCGTGGATTAAAATGAACTTTAATTAGATTATGTTTTAATCTGATTTTCATTAAAAGGTAACTAGGAGGCCTAATTGTGAGGAGAGCGCTAAGGAGTATTACCCATTAAAACTCAAAATTGGAGTAGGATAAGAACTCCTCTCTGACAAACCAAGCATGGAATTCAATTTTATGACACCTTATTAGGAGTAATGGAGAACGCCGCGTGTATCTGCGCGAGGGGCTTCCTTCCCGAGAAACAGACACCAACACACAAACAAGAAGCGCTTTCCCAGCCAGGAAACCAGCGGACAAAATACAGATTCACCAGCAAATCCATTAGCGCTGTGGCTTCATCGCCTTATTAATGGAAAAAGAGTGGCATTAGTGTTGATCAAAAGAGCAGCTCGCAGTCACCTTGGAAAAATCGTGGCGGTTGTTCAGCTTGAAGTGTGAATTAATCAACGCTGTTGTTTTTTGTAATGGAGAACAAATTAGAACATGTTTAACGACAACCGCGACCCGTCATGTATTATTTATGGAAAATAAGAGGGGCTTGACATTAATTTGGACGTAATGACAAGAGCCGCACACGTCCAGCTAAATTAGCATGACATTTCACTGAAAAAAAAAGATCAAACTCGTCTGTTAAACACCAAGTTAGTTAAATGACCACTCCATGCTTAGGCAGGCATGCTGAGGGTCAGCGATTTCAACAGACCCCCTCTGGACTCAAGTGTCACGCGTGTTCGGCGTGTAGCGCATTGTGAAGACGGGATGTTCCAGGGATGACCTCCGGGTCACTTGATGGTTTTATTGTTTTGCTGAGTTCTTCTCCAGGTCACATCCTGGTCTCTCGTCGTGGACGGAGCAAACGAATGAGAATCAAGCCAAGATAAGCATAAAGAGCGGACAGATTAACGCTCTAATTCACTCACATGACTCTCGTTGATTTTCTCTGTCATCACTGCCCTACACTGTTGTGTCATGCCTTTCTCTGCTTTATCAGACAGATTTAAAGTGTAGAATTGACAACGTTTTGAAAGCAGATAAAGAGGAAGAGAGTGAGATGTCGCAGGCCAGAATCGAACCTGAAACCTCCACATGAGCACCACAGCTCAGCCTTTCATGTGCCAACCACTGCACCGCGACTCCGTCCTGTAATATCCTCCTTATTTTGCAACGCGGAAGTAAATCCGATGACGTGCTTCCTTCTAATGTGACAGCTCGGTTAACAAACACCCTCTCTGCATACGCTGTGAGTTTGGGCTGCTTATGACATGCATCCGGGAACGCGAGGTGTGTCATTTCACCAGATTTCTGAAATAAATCATTTATAAACCTGTGCCAGGAGAACACATCAATATGTTTCTAAACATGCAAACTGTTCATCGCAAATTCAAAATACAAGTTTCAAGAAAATTGCAGTGACTGAGCATTTCTATCGTAAAGAAGAGTCCAGATATGAATGATCTTCCGTGGGTCTGCCATTAATGACGTGGAGAGGAAGTTTATTTATACAGCAGGTTTTTCACACAATGGTAATCCAAAGTGCTTTGCATAGGAGTTAAAATAACTACAACAGATGCAAAGGACTTAAAAATATCATGCATACAAAAGAAAAATAATATTAAAACAGTTTAGAAAAAAGAGGATATATAAAATGCAGTGTAATCAGTCGAATGTAGCACTCATTCAGTAAATGCACAGCTAAACAGATGTTTTGAGTCGGGATTTGCAGAATGTATAAGAAATGCTCCGATCTGGCGTGGAAGAATGGACGAGTCAGGTTCAGGATTTTACACTAGACATGCCCCTTCTCTCTTGTGGGGGTGTTTGCACATCGACTCACTGCCTGCATATGACGGCTCCAGGTCAGTTATACACCTGTTGCTACACGGATGTGTTTACATCGACTAGCGCCCGCCGGTTTGGTGTCTCTTCACTCACTTCTGAGTACGAACCTTTAGCGCCCTCCCTTGTCTCAACCTCTTAATGTGTGAATTATGGTCAAAACAAATATCTTGTTACGCTTGGACCAGCTATTATGGCACCCCCTGCCTACGCAAAGAACGCCAGACTTTCTGTAGTCCACATTAAAAGTTAGCTAGCAGTCAAAACTACACAGCCGTTGCAGAACTACACGTTCACAATACAACTACTATTAGCGGAAGTGGCTAACCGGAAAGCTAACACATTATAGTTTAAAAATGGCGGTGCCTGCTCTTACATGAAAAATAAGGTGGATAACCATGAAAGAGAGTGGTCTGGAGTGCACATACTCAATAGACTGTGCAGCGTTTTTCAATAATTTGATATGTATCGATACTGAAATATCTGAAACGGTTCCAATACTGCTTTTCTGCAGTATGCATACACTGACACCAGTGACCCCTTCTCACTCGCTCTTCTCTCTGACGGCGAACTGACACACACGTCTCCTCTCACTCACTCGCTTCATTCGCTCCGGCTGATTAGTGTTGGTGCTGGCCTGAATTTCAGCACAAGGTTGCAGGTATTATGCATAACTTTAGTCCTTCCCGCAGGTTTCGCGCTCACACCTCTCAAACAGCTTGTGAGCAAAGAGGTTTTTTTTACTTCGAATCCACTTTTGCTAGTTTAACGACAGAAAAAATGTTTTGCGCTCCCGGCACATGGTCCAAAAGGGTTGTCCTTCGTCTCTTAATGAGTCATGGGTGTGTTTTGGGCATAATGTGCACTAAACCAATCAGAGCCTCATCTCCCATTCCCTTTAAAAGCCAGTTGTGCTCGCACCATGGCGGATTCGCTATTTACATGCGAGAGGAAAGACTGAACGCTTCTCCAGAGAGAAATGCTTTTATTTTTGCTGCATGTGTAATGATCAGAGTGTACGAGTGTTGTGCATATTACAAATATTATAAACCCGATTCCAAAAAAGTTGAGACATTTTGAAATGTCATGCCAAATATTGGCTCATTTTGGATTTCATGAGAGCTACACATTCCAAAAAAGTTGGGACAGGGAGCAATAAGAGACCGGAAAAGTTAAATGAACATATAAGGAACAGCTGGAGGACCAATCTGCAACTTATTAGGTCAATTGGCACATGATTGGGTATAAAAAGAGCCTCTCAGAGTGGCAGTGTCTCTCAGAAGTCAAGATGGGCAGAGGATCACCAATTCCCCCAATGCTGCGGCCAAACATACTGGAGCAATATCAGAAAGGAGTTTCTCAGAGAAACACTGCAAAGAGTTTGAAGTTATCATCATGTACAGTGCATAATATCATCCAAAGATTCAGAGAATCTGGAACAATCTCTGTGCGTAAGGGTCAAGGCCGGAAAACCATACTGGATGCCCGTGATCTCCGGCCCTTAGACGGCACTGCATCACCTACAGGAATGCTACTGTAATGGAAATCACAACATGGGCTCAGGAATACTTCCAGAAAACATTGTCGGTGAACACAATCCACCGTGCCATTCGCCGCTGCCGGCTAAAACTCTATAGGTCAAAAAAGAAGCCATATCTAAACATGATCCAGAAGCGCAGGCGTTTTCTCTGGGCCAAGGCTCATTTAAAATGGACTGTGGCAAAGTGGAAAACTGTTCTGTGGTCAGACCAATCAAAATTTGAAGTTCTTTTTGGAAAACTGGGACGCCATGTCATCCGGACTAAAGAGGACAAGGACAAGGTTGTTCTCAGCACTCAGTTCAGAAGGGCTCAGACTGTTTAATAAACTTTTCATAAAATCAATGACATCCTTAATCGTGCTGATATTCGAGAAAAAAACAGCCCTTGTGTCACATTGCTTAAATCTATATCATTTGATATAAATCAAAACTCATCAGGGGAAACTGGCTGTGTAAATCTTGACTTGTGGAGGCATTTTAATGGCATAGAAATCCCCTATTGAAGGCATTCACAGCTCGATAATGTCCGCTCACATATCATTAAAATAATAATTACGATATTATCATAGACGATACAAGATTCAAGATTCAAGAGTTTTATTTGTCACATACACAGTTATATACAGAATATACAACTGGCAGTGAAATGTAAAGAAAACATAGCGCATACCAAGTTTATCTGACCAATGGCTGATCTAATGACCATATATGGTCGTGAAGCATCAAAAGGGGCGGGGCCAGAGAGCAGCAGGTGAGCTGAAATATATATATATATATATATATATATATATATTTGGGGTTAAAACGGAGAGTGTGGTGCTTCCGTCAGTCTGCAGAGAGCCTTAATTTACACCATTAATAACCCCCATCTTCATCTGGGACTGGGGGAGATGTTGTCACGGGCCAAAGTGAAATGTATGGTTTGTAATTACAGGAGTGTGAGGAGCGAGTTCCACCTGACCAGCCCCACGCCGCTGCTCTTGCCCCCGGCTGCCCTCTGCCGCCCTTGCCTCACGCACTCCGTCTTTGACCCCCAAGTGGCCTCGGCTAATTCCCAACGTCATTTTTCATTGTGCCGCAGGTTTGCAACGGTCACGCCGTCCCCACGGCAACCCCTCGCGCCAGCCTCCGAGCTCAATCCGCCCAGGAGCGCCGTTAATTCCATCACTGCCATTGTTAAAGAGAGAGAGCAAAGAGTCGTCATGCAACTTTAATATCTCTGCACTTGGAACAATAGTAAAAGCGAAGCGATCCATAAACCACTTGAGTTCATATTCAAGCGCTCCGAACCGTTTTAAGAAGCTTCCCTCCTTTAAAAGCCAGTAAAAGGCCTTAAACACACATATATATGCATTCTGGCCGCTCACCCGGGTGGTACTGAGGGCGTAATCATTATCGAACCTTTTATCCCCAGCTGTAATTCTCTTGCATGTTACATCAGTTTTTTCCGTGCTTTGTGAATTTCATCCAAGGTTAATAATGCTCAATAATTTGACTAACCAACCATACCTGGTGTTCATTACAGAGCCGATAAACAGATTCATCAAAACGGGACATGAAACACACATTAAAAGCCTCAGATTCTATTTCCTCTGACACTCAATATCAATAACAGGCTCCACAGGCGCACAGAAGATTAAAGAGCCACGCGTTTGGGGCTTGCACTTGTGGATAGTCCTCAATACTTTATAAAAGAGAGTATGAGAGATATTCTGAATACAGTACCTCAACTATATTACTATTATTATTATTATTATTAATCGATGTTGATAACGGTTTTCATTGCCTAACATTGGTTTGGAAACCATGATACACTACCATATAATGTTAGGGGCAAAACATCTTTCTATTCATCAAAGAAAAAATAATAAAATACATCAGTTTCACAAAAACTGAGGAATATGAAGCAGCAGATTAACAGTTTCCAGCACTGATGATAATCATAAATGTTTCTTGAGCATTAATCATCATATTAGAATGATTTCTGAAGGATCATGTGACACGGTTTTATTTTAAAATAACAGTTTTTAATTAAATAAATGCAGCCTTTGTGAGAATAAGAGACTTCTTTCAAAATCACAATTAAAACTGTGCTGTCAATCGATTAATAAAAATTAACTAATTAATCACACATTTTTCACGATTAATCTCACCTAACATTAAAGTTTATATTGTAATAATTTCACATTTAATCTGCAAATGAATGTAGAATCAACATAAAGACAGTATCTTTTAAATATTTGTTTAATGGCATTGTCTGATACCAATACTGCCACTGATGTCTCTATGATCTTTTCTCAATTTTAGCCATTATAAGCATTCAGCATTACAGTATAAATGGAAGCTAACAATTTTAACATTTATTAGGCTTTAAAAAATAAAATAGAACAACTTTTATTTTAAGTGAACTTAATACAATCCTCACATAAACCCATTATAGGGCCCTATCATACACCCGGCGTGAAGTGTGTTCTGCTAGTGTCAGCCGGACGCAGTTCTCATGTTCACGTCCAGCTCCACGGTGTTTACCGCATCTGTTCACCCATGGGCGTCTGGTCTGAACACCAGGTGTGTTCAGGAGCATTGTTGGAGCGCTGCTATTGTGAGGAACTGAAAACCACTGACCACTGACCAACTCAAACCTGCTCTAAAGTCAATAGTGCAGTATCTGTGTGTTATTTAAAGGGTGTGTTAGTAATATGAGCCTATAGGAGGTGCACAGCGTGCATACACTGATTAATACACACACAGGGACACGCAGCAGCACACACACATTTTTAATTCCTCTCTGGAGAAGCGTTCAGTCTCTCCTCCATGTAAATAGTGAATCTGCCATGGCTTTTAAAGGGAAAGGGAGATGAGGCTCTGTGTGTTACGCCCAAAACACACCCATGACCGAGAGTGCTGACCGTTTTTCCCGTCATTAAACTAGCAAAAGTGGATTTGGACACGCCCTAAATGCAGCTGTGCCGTGAGCTTCAGACCATGATCAGATCATTGAAATAGGGCCCATAACATCACATTTACCTGCTCTTCAATATATCAGTTCTCAGTTTTTGGCTCAGTCGGACCGGTTCAGATTTTTACTTGCCCTGTCAAAATGCACAAAGAGTTATTGTTTTGGTTGTTTTTGACCCATGTGACCTTGTAAACAGTGCTTTAAGATTTTCAGGTAGGTCTAATATCGAGGATATATACAGAAATTGAATAAAGTTATCAAACACTTCACCGTCTTCACTGCATACATTATAAATTAAACATATATGAATCCTCATTAAAGCCACAGAAGTGATTCAGTCAAGAGCAGAGAGTGATTTTCTCTTTGTCTTTTGTTGTTTGATCATCATTAATGACAGACAGCAGCAGGTTTATTAGGCTGCTGTCACTTTAAGAGCTGACACACATTTCTCTTTATGGTCATTTAACACTTTCTTTAACTCATTTAATACTGTGCTTGTGAAGATATTCGACAAAACGGGCATTTTGGCATTTTGAGTGTGTGTGTGTGTGTGTGTGTGTGTGTGTGTGTGTGTGTGTGTGTGACAGGAGATTCTGCACTGCGTTCTCTTTTGTGTCTTGTTGCTCGTGAATGTGTTAAAAGCATCTGCATGAATAAGAGCATGATCATATAATGTAACGCTAGCCAAAGGATGACAGGAAAATACAATGACGTCATCTGAGAGAGCCGAGAGTAGCTAACGCTCTGTAGGGAAGTTTGTCCCTTTAGGGCTACTGTAGAAACATGGCGATGACTTCACTGTAAGGGACCCGCAGCGTGTGCAGATAGAAATGGCTCATTCTAAGGTAATACAAACATAACGGTTCATTATTTAAGGTCTTGACACCGTAGTTATGCATATTATATTGCATTTCTGTCAATAGATCCCCATAAATTCTACACACTGCCCCTTTAACACTGAAAAAATTAATTGCATGTGTTAACGTGTTAATTTTGACAGCTCTAATATTTAATAAAACAATTTTTCATTTTTATATGGTTGAACAAAACAACCCCTTATATCATCATTGGTTGATTGGGAAGTGCTGCTCATCTTGACTCAATCACAGCCAATCAGAATATATTTAATGCTTCACGTTGAGTTATGCAGAGATTCTGGACCAATGATATTTGACAGTGGGCGGAGCTACCCAGCTTTACTTCAATCGCTAAAGTACTCGAGTATGTGCGTCAGATTCACGGTTGACCTGATGCTCGAGTGTGTGATACAGAGATCTGAATGAGTTACGCTGAACAAACGCGGTTCACCACAACACAGACTGTACGCTTTATCTAGAGAAAGAGGAAGCACAGAATGACTTCAGTCTTGCTTTAGCTGAGAGGAGGAGACGCAGAGAGGCCGGCGACACGACCCTGGTGAGAGGGCACAGAAACACAGTCATACGGCCATCAAAATTCAATTAAACTGGAAACACATAGCGGCCATGGCATTTATCAAGGCACATACAGCTGAAGATTTCCCGTCAGTACGGCTTGTTATTCATCCCCTGTGCCACCTTATGCACTCCATTTCCTGTTCTGACACCGAGCTTTCTGCAAAGCAAACCAAAACAAGGATATGAGTGTGGGAGCCAGCTCTCGGACACGGACGAGATGTTACATTATATAATGCTGCTAATGGCATTAGTTAGAAATATCACAACAGCGCCCATGCTTATAAAAGTGAGGGTATTATCTATATGCTAATTTACACTAGTATAGTATTTGTGCTTCCTTTTAATTTCAAGTCCAATGTATTCCTTATACATAAATAAAGAAGGTGAAAATAAACAGGCAGGTTTTGAATGTTTGTTTTGATCTTTTAGGTTTAAAGGCGAAACGGTGACTAACAGAATCAAAATGATGCCATTGGTCAGCCTAAACGATAACCCCGCCCCCAAACTCACGCTATTGGTCGAGCCAGAGCTGCTGTGTCAGATTACTCAAACAATTAAAGCAATGTTCTGAAAGCGCAAAGACACAGTGTTTACACTTTTCAGGGTAATAACTTATTTAGGAAGGAAAGATTCTTTAGATGTATATAAAAAAGCCCACAACAGACCTTTAAATAAGTCGTTTTTCCCGCTTGTGTGAATAACAGTGGCATCAGTGCCTGCACTGCTTTTCCTGCCTCATCCATTAGAACTGATGAACTGAAAATAGCAAGAGAATAAATATAGAAGGCCATAAACGTGCACATGCATCCACGTCTGCGGCGCTGAGAGTCAGAGAGACAAACACAGGCCCGTTAGAGCGGCGTGACGCCACACAGCATCCATCAGCATCTCCAGATACACCTGCTCTACCAAAATAACCTCAACACACACCAGACCTGCCATCAGCCACGCCACAGATTTATCATTCATTTATGACTGCCTGCTGGGAGAAGAAGAGGAGAAAAACAACATAACCTGGGCAAATCTGGGAGGTCTCAGACGCCTGGGTACGACGCGGTGCTTATTTCTCGCCAGTAAAAATATGAAAAGTGTGATGCATTGGCAGGAAGAAATGCAAGAGAAATATTTGATGTGATTCACCCACTTCTCTCAAATATGGCACAGCGGGAAAATTAATATTAGACACAATTAATTTGGAAATTTGATAGTCACTAATGCATATGAAAAATAAATATAAGTGAAATTAAAAATGAAGAAATAGTCACACACTTTTCTAACTACTAAAAATAAAAAATGTCAAATTTGAATATCTCAGGTTTTTCTTTAGTTTGTACATCTATAATAAAAACAGAAAATCATCTGTACATGCGTTTAATTCTCTGATGTGTGAATGATAATCACAAAAAATATATACACACTCACTCACTCACTCACTCACTCACTCACACACACACACACACACACACACACACACACTCACACACACACTCACACACACACACACACACACACACACACACACACTCACACACACTCACACACACACTCACACACTCACACACACACACACACACACACACACACACACACTCACACACACACACACACACTCACACACTCACACACACACTCTCACACACACACTCACACACACACTCACACACACACTCACACACACACACACACACACTCACACACACACACACACACACACACACACACACACACACACACACACACACACACACACTCACACACACACACACACACACACACTCACACACACACACACACACACACACTCACACACACACATTCACTCACACACACACACACACAATCACACACTCACAGTACTGTGCAAAGGTCTTAGGCACGTTGGTATTTTCACATGAAAAATGTTTTTAAGCCAGTTATTAATATCTTTTACTGTAGTGTGTCAGTAGGAAATATCAGTGTACATTTTACTATTTGCAATTAATTGTAATAATCCAGTGAGATGTTTTAATTTATTTTTAATGCACAGGAAGTCTGCCAGCAGCCGGTGTGATCCGATCTCTCCATCATCGAGTCCGTCTGTGGTCACATGAAGAAACTGAACAAACTGAGACCGACTCAATCCAGAAGAGCGGAGGCAGCGTCTCCCGGACACTGGAGGAAAGCTTCCCGCAGAACTACAGCACTGAGGAAAGATTAGGCACGTGTCAGACGCTGTAAAGTGAGAATGCTGTCAGAAATCATCACATAAACAGCTTTCATTCATGAATGAGCTTCTATGAGCTAAATCACATGGATGTTTGGGGTGAGCACCCTTTGCGTTTAAACGGCTTGTGTCACCTCATCTATTCCTACAGCTCTTCCTGTAGTTCTGCGGGAAGCTTTCCTCCTCCGCTCTTCTGGATTGAGTCGGTCTCAGTTTGTTCAGTTTCTTCATGTGATCACAGACGGACTCGCTGAAGACGAGCTCAGATCTCCATGTGGAGCACAGAGACTACTGTCAGACTCTTTATGCATGCAAACATCTCACTGGATTATTAAAATTAATGGCAATTCATTTATACATGTAAACTGATGTTTCCTACTGACACACTACAGCAGAAGATATTAATCACTGGATTAAACACACTTTTGTGTGTTTAAATACTAGCGAGCCTAAGACTTCTGCACAGTACTGTATATATATATATATATATATATATATATAAAAAAACACAATAATATGAGTAATTTGTTTGTGTGATTCAGTGTGTAGCGTGTGTGTGTAAACAGCAGGTCTCAGGTCAGTGTGAGTCTCAGGTTGAGTGAAGTGAGCGGCGCTCGAGACGGTAAATAACTTTTAGTTGGTTCAATAGAGGAGAATTAAGGAAAGCGGCCGAGTCGCTAATGGGAATGAATGGGAGGCATCAGCCGGGGTCAAACACGCACCGCAGGATCAATGTACGGGTGCAGGTGCAAACCCAGAAACACACACACACACACACACACACACAGAGAGAGAGAGAGAGAGAGGATCCGTTTCCATTACACGGGCAGGACACACTGATGAAACGCACCACGAGAACCGCTCTAATAAAAGCACACTAACCCTCCGACTGTAATGAGCGGCCACAGATACTCACACATTAAAGCGCTTCATGCTTTCACATCAACGGCAAAACTATCATCACACAGGGCGGCACACAATTATGATGATTGAGCACATTCATAATGAGCAAGTGTCTTACATACACAACTATTGTTTGGTGATACGCTGTTAAATATGGTCATAATTCACAATTATAGCGTGCAATAAATACTTGTGTCAAGCTGACATTAACAATCCAGATATTCAACAGGAAGAGGCCGTTTGGGTTAAATATATATAACATATAAAAGTCTATAATAACAAATTAATGAATGTATATGTGCAAATCCGACCTACCGCCAGTTTAAAACAAGAAATAACGGTAATATATTGACCAAATTAACAGTCATACAACATAATGATCATCATGTAATATCGCCCTATTCAGCAATATCATAATATCATAGTTTTCATGTTTGTGCCGGCCTGCGGCGCGGAGCTCCTCTGCCCTCTAGTGTTCATCACACGTCCCTGCTCACGCTCATTATTACGATCATGGAATGGGTTTATATATTTCATATGTAATAAGCAAGACGTGTTAAGCTTCACATTATTATGAAGCAATAACTGGAGAACATTATGTGGCGTGATGGCTGTTCAATGGGAACATCCTGTTTTTATAGCATGTCTCTGGACTGTATTTTCCTTTTAGACAATCCAGATGTGCTGGAAACAGACATTATTATAAACTGTAAAAACATTATTATCCGGGTAAAAGCATAACTATACTAAAACCAACTCAAATTAAAATGCACATTTGTATTACTATCATGTGAGTCTATAGTAAAGTATTCCTGTGATCAGAGCGGAGTTTGTCATCATTCCTCCAGTCTTCAGTGTCACGTGACCCCTCAGAAATCCTTCTCACATGAGCATCTGATGCTCAGGACACATTTATTTCACTTATCCAGATGATGATGGGCACCTCTCAAATCAAAGAATAAGTATTACATTAACCACATTATATTACATTTATGCATCTGGCAGACGCTTTTATCCGAAGCGACTTGCTTTGCATTCAAGGTACACATTTTTACATTTTGTCAGTTCTTGCTTTCCCTGGGAATCGAACCCATGACCTTGGCGTCGCTAGCGCCACGCTCTATTGTTTGAGCTACAGGAGAGCTTTTAAACCCTCCCTCCTTTTTAATTCATTATTATTCATCTACTTATTTATTATTATTGTTAGAAATAATATTTGAATTACTAAAAATTAACTGATTATTAGGAATTGTGTGTCATTATAAGAGTTGGACACATACTAATCTAATTATGTATTTATTGGTTATTGCTCTGTGTTTTATGTGAAAGGAAAGAATAATTATTGGGGGAAATATGTCTAATGGAAATGTCTACGTATAATTGTAATAAAGTATAAAGAAAGATTCATTCTGATTATTAATGTTGAAAACAGTTCATATGGCATCTTTTGATCCACTTAATGCATGCCTGCTAAATAAAAGTATTAATGAAAATAAAACCTTGACTGGTTTACACTATAAAATCAGCAACAGTGACACGACTTCTGAAACAAACCTAAAAATATCAATATAATCCAGTGTTTTACGTCATTAATGCACTGACTGGAATATGAGCTTCTGATTGGCTGAAATGTAGGGGGGAAAGGTCAGTAATAACACAGATGTGAGGACTCTTATCATAGACGTATTACAGGTCTTAAGTTGTTTTGATAATTCCTCTGCTCAAGGCTAATGAGGGTTGGGTGAGAGCACAGATAAATGATGCTGCAGCTCCACCTGCTGGACACACACTGAACACAGTGCAGAGCCTGATGGTGTTGTGCGGTCGTGCAGGCGTTCGCTCACCGATGCCGCTGTTGGCCCCCGTGACGAGCACCAGCCGGTCGGACAGGTCGAGGCCGTGCAGCACCTCCAGAGCCGTGCTGTTCCCGTCGAAGCGCTTGGGCTTCAGCTGCATGTCCTCCACCGTGAAGGCCTGCCGCGGGTCGGAGTACGTCCTGCGCTTGTTGATGTGACTGAACAGCACAAGACACACATTCATGCTTTACACTCTGTCATATAATACACCTTATCAGAGAGAAAATGTACTGTACAAAGTTACACAGATCAGGCATAACATTATGACCGCTGACAGGTGAAGTAACACTGAGGATCTCTTCCTCACGGCTCCTGTTAGTGGGTGGGATATATTAGGCAGCAAGTGAACATTTTGTCCTCAGAGTTGATGAAGCAGGAAAAATGGGCAAGCGTCAGGATTTGAGCGAGTTTGACAAGGGCCAGATTGTGATGACTAGACGACTGGGTCAGAGCATCTCCAGAACTGCAGCTCTTGTGGGGTGTTCCCGGTCTGCAGTGGTCAGGATCTATCAAAAGTGCTCCAAGGAAGGAACAGTGGTGAACCGGCCACAGGGTCATGGGCGGCCAAGGCTCATTGATGCACGTGGGGAGCGAAGGCTGGCCCGTGTGGTCCGATCAAACAGACGAGCTACTGGAGCTCAAACTGCTCAAGAAGTTAATGCTGGTTCTGATAGAAAGCTGTCAGAATACACAGAGCATCTCAGTTTGTTGCGTATGGGGCGGCATAGCCGCTGACCAGTCAGGGTGCCCATGCTGACCCCTGTCCACCGCCGAAAGCACCAACAGTGGCACGTGAGCATCAGAACTGGACCACGGAGCAATGGAAGAAGGTGGCCTGGTCTGATGAATCACGTGTTCTTTTACATCACGTGGATGGCCGGGTGCGTGTGCGTGGCTTACCTGGGGAACACATGGCACCAGGATGCACTATGGGAAGAAGGCGAGCCGGCGGAGGCAGTGTGATGCTTTGGGCAATGTTCTGCTGGGAAACCTTGGGTCCTGCCATCCATGTGGATGTTACTTTGACACGTACCACCTACCTAAGCATTGTTGAGACCATGTACAGCCTTTCATGGAAACGGTATTCCCTGGTGGCTGTGGCTCTTCCAGCAGGATAATGCTCCTGACACAAAGCACAGATGGTTCAGGAATGGTTTGAGGAACACAACAACGAGTTTGAGGTGTTGTCTTGGCCTCCACATTCCCCAGATCTCAATCCAATCGAGCATCTGTGGGATGTGCTGAACAAACAAGTCCGGTCCATGGAGGCCCCACCTCACAACTTACAGGACTTAAAGGATCTGCTGCTAACATCTTGGTGCCAGATACCACAGCACACCTTCAGGAGTCTAGAGGAGTCCATGCCTCGACGGGTCAGCAAAACGGGGACCAACACAATATTAGTCATAATGTTATGCCCGATCGACGTATAATACAATAAATGTGGTTGTGAATTGGGCGGGGCTTAGTGACCTGAACATCTCTGATTGGTCCGTGCACACGATTTAAATAATTTTAACTTATATTGCAGTGTGAATTATTGTTTGAATAATTATTATACACAGATATATTCATTTTATAGCTGTCTTTTTCTAACAAAATACCATAAACTCTATCATAACTATAATATGATCCATTTGAATTATATATGAAATATTGTAATAAAATATATAATATACAAAAATAACTTCTAAAACCATTTATTTCTGTGCTGTATGTATTTGCCAGTGTATTGAATTGATCATTATTGCATCTTTTGTGCATATCTAAACATGTATGAATGAATCTGTAACACTTTTTACAGTAAGGTTTCATTAGTGAACATGACCTAACAATGAACAAGATTTACATATAGTTAATGCTCATTTCAACAATTATTAACATAAAAAGCTGCCTTTGTTTATATCATTTAACTGGACTGAGCAAACATGAACTATTGTATTATTAATATCACCTGACATAAATAAACACTGTAACAGAACAATGCACTGCTCATGGCGGTTCATGAATGAAACCTTATTGTCAAGTGTCACCAGTTCATTTATTATTAATAAGCCTGAAAGCTGACTTCTGATTGAAGGGAAACTATAATATATGATATGACTGATTCAACTCACTCAACATAGATGATCTGGCCTTTATCATCCGCCTCTTGCTCCCATCCATATGGCAAAGCTAGAACAGAATATAAACAAGTGACTTTTATTTGTTTGTTGCCCATCAGAAGCCTCTTCTGCAAGCTCTGCAGCCTTCAGTGAAGGGCAGTGGTGTCGCTGAGAGCTGTGAGGGTGAATGATCAGCTACTGTGAATAAATCAATCCTCAAACCTCCAGCACAGCGCTTCTTCTTCCCAGTTTTGGGATGCTCCCACTGAGTCTTCATTTCCTCATGGCTGAAACAAAGTCAGGTGTCAGTCATTGCATAAATCACAGCACAGATACTCTTCACGCTGATCATTAGCACTGATGAACCGTGTCAAACACTCACTTGGCATAATAAACCCATCCGTCCTTCGTGGATCTCTCTTCCCAGCCGGGAGGAAGCTCGTCCTCACTGTCGGTGTCGTCCATCCCGGCGTATTTAAGAGCTGCCATCGCCGAATGATTGTTTGGAAATAATATAACTCATTCAACTTCTCACTGAAATTTCGCTTAACAGCAAATTCACGTTGCGATAATCCTGCTGGACCACTTCCGCAATCACAACATTGCGTCACGCGAATGGGCGGGGCTTAGCGACCTGAACGTCTCTAATTGGTCAGGTGAGGCGATGGCTCTAAATAAAGTTTCTTAATGTCATTTCTCAAGTGTAACAATCATTTGCTTTTATGATTCATGTTTGCAAAAGAAAATTAATAGGGGTAACTTTTCCTGACAAAATACCATATACACAGATTGAAATATAGTGGCCTATATATAAAAATAACTTAAAGATAATTAAATTCTCCTAAAATCTCAAATCAACTCAACACAGATGTGGCGTTTTAGACATCATGCATATTGGCCTTTGGTCTATGTATATGTATAAAAGCAAATACAGTTACTCGAAACAGAATTTAACAACAAAAATAAAACAGTAGACAGAGAGGCAGTAAAATAAACAAACTAACAACAAATAAAAGATTGATCCAGGGTAACATCATTTAAAATAAATTAAATTCAAGAGAGCAACACAGAGAGAGAAAATGCCTTGAGTGCTTTTGTTTTTTACATTATAAAAAGGCATTAATATTATATTTTAAACTTTAAATCTTTGGCATTGCTGGGGGAAAAAAGAGATGGTACCCAAATCAAATTTAAAGTGTTTGCAAAAAAAAATAAAAAAAACGCTTAACAGACAAAAATTTTCACTTATGACTTGACTTGAAAAATAAATAGATTTATAAGAAAATACTGGTCTTTTAGATTTTTGTCAGAGTTATAAAATCCTTAAACGCCAAAGAAAAATGGTCTAAAAGAAAGAAACGCACAAACTCAACGGTCTTCAATGGGAGAAAAAACACAAACACAAACATAGGACGTCGTATGTCACGTGTTACCGGTTACTTTTCTCAGCGATCTTTGGGACGGCCCAACCAGTCTTTTGCGATTACAGCCAACGGTTTTTTTTTTTGTTGTTGTTCTTAATTACGTTATAGGCATAATTTCCTTTTCTATCTCGTGTACGAATCGTTGTAATTAATAGATTTAAACTAAGTGACTTAGCCTGTAAATAATGTTAGTAAGATAAAAGCCGTTGTGATATTTGAATGAGTCTTTTGCCGCCTTGAGGAATTCAAAATTTAACGGACAACGATATTTAACGGACATTCAAAGTCAAACACGCCTTCGACTTTCTCCTAACGGCTAGTCAACACTTATTTACATGAGGTAAAGTAGATATTACAACTGCGAAACATGACATTTAACTCACATTTGGGATAGTTTCCCCACATAAGGACCATAAGCTTTGTTTAAACAAATATCGATATGAAAAAAAAAAAAAAAAAAAAAAAACATGCATAGAACTTTGTACATTACTTTATTGCTTCAGTTTCATTTGAGTATTGTTTCTCTTTCACAACAGCTCGTCAATTTGCAGAGTTTTGTTGGCAGCAAACAGGTAAATATTAATTACACAATCATATTGACTGTTTTCACATTAACATGAATGGAAAACAACCAGGGCAAACAATAATATTAATAATATCATTGACAGTGTTATTTTATTGTGGTGATCAAACTTTCCATAGCAGTTTCAGTGTGTGCGTATATTCTGGAGTCAATAACTAGAGAATCCATAACAAATAACAACATCTAGCTAACGCTGAGTAACTTCACAACCTCTAAATCCAAACTTCTATTATAACCAACATAAAACATAAAATCAGTTCATCTAAGGCCTCGGTTCAAACAATCATAAGTGTATGGCAAATCCCATAATCTCCAGCAGTAAATCACAATTAAAATGAGATTAACTATGAACTATTCTTAACAAAAAACATTTTCTCTCTCGCTCGTCCTTCGCCGCAGCACTAGAAGTGTGATCATTCATCTTTGGGAATCCATGTTTCATGAGTTCATTATTCATTTCAGATGGCATGTACAAAAATAAATTCACAAGCAGAAGAAAGGTTCACAGTGATCCGGCACTCGGTGTCATATCATACTTTATATTTCTCTTTTGCGCTGTCGCTTAATACACAGATATGCTGAAAGATATAAAGAGAAACAGAGAGAAAATGTTAAGACATCATTCTGATCAGACAAACAAAAAATATATTCTCAATATACACCTGGCTTTGCATTGTACATTTAAAACACTTACACTCAGATCCCTGAAATATTCATTGTAGTCTAAAGCGTATCCCACGAGGAACTTGTCAGGAACTTCAAATCCGATATCTGAAAGAACAACGCAAAGACATTTAAACATGTACACACACGGGGGGAATGACATATTCAGCAAGAAGAAAGCTAAGAGGTTTTGTATTATTTTCAAATTAAGCACGTCAAAAATTAGTTATATAATTTACTTTCACACTATAATTAGAATTATATATTATTTTCATGACAATTAGTAAGTATATCCCAAAAGGTTATTTAAAAAAATTATAATAATAATAATAATATATATATATATACACACACACACGTTTTAATTATTCACTACTATAATTCTATATTTTCATGACAATTAAGCATTTCAAATATATATATATATAAATAAATAATGGAGAATATCAGTGAACATCTCTTTCCACCAGTTTTCCACCAGATTTCAGCTGAATTCACAAGGAAAGTCTTTTTTACCCAAAAATAAGAAAGTTACATTTAGCAGATTTCTTGCTTTTTTATGATAACTAAGCACATTTCATTTAAGCATAATTATGTAATATATTTTTCTCAATACTGTAATTAAGCTAGTTTATTTATTATAAAAAATGAAATATGTTCTTCACAGATCCTTCACAGCCCAACGTTATGCATGTGGCCTGTATTTAATGTAATCTGGTGTTCAGGCAAACTGTCATGTGTCTACAGGAAACGATGATTCGATGCCCAAATACCCTCAGAGCATCAACAATCCCGTTCATTGTGCTACACTACAAACACACGATTATATGGTTGTTTGCACTATTATTTGCATCCGAACAGAGCTCGTGGTCCCCTGTAGAGGACATTAATTGACCGTCCCGAAACAGCAGATCAGTGGTTCCCAACCTGGGTCAAAAAACCTGGGTCGTTTCTGCACACGGTCAGCCGCTCTCATCCTGCCAGTCACACTGTTGTGGCGTGTGTCGAGGACTGAAGGTCAGGAGCCGCTGAGCTGGAGCATTCCTCGACTTCCTGATAACAGACTGGCTTCAGCTCGAGAGTGGAAGTCAAGAGCGAAAGAGAGCGTGCTCGGAGGACGGATGGATATAAAGAGCTTATCAGCTTTCGGTCTAAAAGCATTGCATAACTACTCTGAACACAGACAGATGAGCGCGTGTCTGATGTGTCCAACAACATGAATGCAGGGAGTTTTATTTCTCTAAGTGATGTGGATTAAGCACAAAATGTTCATTATATCCAATAAAATCCACTGATGAGAAACTCACAGTCGGGGCGGTATCCTGAGCTCCTGGGCGTCCTTTTCACCAGTAAACTGGAATTAAAATGACACTGAATTCAATAGTGAGATATATTAAATAAAAAGAACAATGTTTCAAATTTAACCATGAATAAACACAGAAATGTCCCGTTCACACCAAGAACAATAACTATCAGTGTCCAAGCGATATCGTTCTGTTTATTCAGTTTTGTCGTCTTCCGGTTTAAATTCTCGAGCTCTTTAAAGCAGGATGGATTCTGATTGGCTGTCAATGTGTTTATCGTTTGTCAGATGGAAAAGATTGTTCTGAAAGGGATCCCAGCGTTATGGTTTGTGGTGTGGAACTATATCTTTATTATTATTATCATTATTATAGTTATCGTCCTTGGTGTGAACAGGCCTTAAATGTTATGAATATACGCATGTGTAAACTATGGTTAGAGTTAAATTATGGTACGCCTCACCTGACAACTTTCACCATTTTAGGATGGCATTCGTCTAATAGTTTGAGCAGCGTTTCCATAGTTCTTCCTGTCTCGACAATGTCCTTGGGGACAAACAGAGAATTCGGCATCTGTATTTTTCTAGCACACATTTCACACATGTTGGTGCAAATTTGACATGAAACTATACTGAATCAAAAACTGAACCTCACCTCAACTATGAGCACATTCTGTGAGGAAAGAGAGGAGACAAATTAACAATCTGACCACTACAATTAAAATATCCAACGTATACACACACACAACAAACTGAGATGCTCTGTGTATTCTGACAGCTTTCTATCAGAACCAGCATTAACTTCTTGAGCAGTTTGAGCTCCAGTAGCTCGTCTGTTTGATCGGACCACACGGGCCAGCCTTCGCTCCCCACGTGCATCAATGAGCCTTGGCCGCCCATGACCCTGTGGCCGGTTCACCACTGTTCCTTCCTTGGAGCACTTTTGATAGATCCTGACCACTGCAGACCGGGAACACCCCACAAGAGCTGCAGTTCTGGAGATGCTCTGACCCAGTCGTCTAGCCGTCACAATCTGGCCCTTGTCAAACTCGCTCAAATCCTGACGCTTGCCCATTTTTCCTGCTTCTAACACATCAACTTTGAGGACAAAATGTTCCCACCCACTAACAGGAGCCGTGAGGAAGAGATCATCAGTGTTACTCACTTCACCTGGTCATAATGTTATGCCTGATCAGTGTATACTACTATTCAGAAGTTTGTGCTCAGTACAGTTTATTAATTAATACATTTTGTTTCAGCAAGGATGCATTAAATTGATCAAAAGTGACAGTAAAGATGTTTATAAATGCAAACCCGATTCCAAAAAAGTTGGGACACTGCACAAATTGTGAATAAAAAAAAGGAATGCAATAATTTACAAATCTCATAAACTTATATTTTATTCACAGTAGAATATAGATTTTTGTGCACATCCATCACTGTCTGGTTTGGTTCAGCTACCAAATCTGACATCAGGAGACTACATCGTACAATCCGGACTGCAGAGAGGATTATTGGTGCCCCCCTGCCAGCCCTCCAGGACCTGTACTCTTCCAGAGTGAGGAAGAGGGCAGGTAAAATCATCACAGACTCCGCTCACCCTGGACACTTCCTGTTTGAACTGTTACTGTCAGGACGGCGACTCCGATCACTGGCCACTAGAACATCTAGGCACAGGAACAGTTTCTTCCCACAGGCCATTTCCCTCTTGAAGAGTTGAACTGCATCACATACAGGAATGCTACTGTAATGGAAATCACAACATGGGCTCAGGAATACTTCCAGAAAACATTGTCGGTGAACACAATCCACCGTGCCATTCGCCGCTGCCGGCTAAAACTCTACAGGTCAAAAAAGAAGCCATATCTAAACATGATCCAGAAGCGCAGGCGCGTTTTCTGGGCCAAGGCTCATTTAAAATGGACTGTGGCAAAGTGGAAAACTGTTCTGTGATCAGACCAATCAAAATTTGAAGTTCTTTTTGGAAAACTGGGACACCATGTCATCCGGACTAAAGAGGACAAGGACAACCCAAGTTGTTGTCAGCGCTCAGTTCAGAAGCCTGCATCTCTGATGGGATGGGGTTCATGAGTGCGTGTGGCATGGGCAGCTTACACATCTGGAAAGGCACCATCAATGCTGAAAGGGATATCCAAGTTCTAGAACAACATCTGCTCCCATCCAGACGTCGTCTCTTTCAGGGAAGACCTTGCATTTTCCAACATGACAATGCCAGACCACATACTGCATCAATTACAACATCATGGCTGTGTAGAAGGAGGATCCGGGGACAGTGGGAAACATGGCCTTGTCCCAACTTTTTTGAGATGTGTTGATGCCATGAAATTTAAAATCAACTTATTTTTCCCTTAAAATGACACATTTTCTCAGTTTAAACATTTGATATGTCATCCATGTTGTATTCTGAATAAAATATTGAAATGTGAAACTTCCACATCATTGCGTTCTGTTTTAACTCACAATTTGTACAGTGTCCCAACTTTTTTGGAATGGGGTTTGTAAATGCTGTTCTTTTTAACTTTCTATTCATCGAAGAATCCTGAAAAATAAAATCCATCACGGTTTCCACAAAATATGTACAACTGTTTTCAACTCTGATAATGATCATAAATGTGTCCTGACCATCAGATCCTCATATGAGAATGATTCCTGAAGGATCATGTGACACTGAAGACTGGAGGAATGATAATTCAGCTTTGATCACAGGAACACATTATATTTTACTATATATTCACACAGAGAACAGCTGATCTACACTGGAGGAATATTTCACTGCTTTACTGGAGTTATGATCAAATAAACACAGCCTTGGTGAGCAGAAGAGACTCTTTCACAAACACAAAAATCTTACCGACCCCGACCATTGAAACAACAGAAAACTAAAGAAGGTTCAGATCCAAACTCACTTTTCCAGAAAGAGCAGATAGCTCATCTCCTCCGATGACCTTCACACAGTTCGTGGACTGGTCATTCTGGAAGGAAATCAGATCAGAAATAAAGACTAAGTTAATGTTAGGGGTTCAAAACAGCTGAAGACATGCGCTCAGTACTGCAGAGATTTCTGTTGAAGCACTAAAACTCTGTTACTTCAGCTTTAAAGTTCATTTGAGGTGGAACTACTTTTCTATAGAATAAACTTAGTTATATATGAATACACAGCTATTACAATTCTGCCCAATACCAATAAACCAATGATTACTTTATCATTTAATGACCATAATATGAAACACTGATAAATGCTAGTAAATTGTACAGTATTAGTCTAAAAAGATAACACTAAAATCAATCTTTCAGTAAAAATTCAGGCATCACTAAAGTCTAATATGCTGTATGAAAATAAATAGTATCATGTTATTAGTTTTGAAGTCGACATGAAAATGTAAATTCATTTATTTTCTAAATGCAAGTAATTAAACTTTGTGAATGATTCATTAATGCACAGGTTTCCTTTTTTACATTTTTTTTTGACCTCATAATTCGTCAAAATGTCAAAACCTGATCTTCCAAACTTCTCCAATCATTCATTCAGTCTAAACTCTGACTGCAGGCGCACATTCGGATCTGCATCCATTTGAGGGCAGCACTTTCATATATTTTTTCTTTTTCAATAACTCGTTTCACTCGGATGAACATCACAAAAAGTTCTGTCACATCTTCCCTTCCATCACAACTTTAAACACTCATTTTATGTGAGCACAGGCAGTCAAAAGGAGATCTTTTCCATACAATGAAAAGATCGCTGGATGAAGAAGTTATTTTTCAAAATATCTTTTGTGTTCCTCAGAAGGTTTGGAGTGATATAAGGGTGAGAAATGAACCAACGTTACACACGTATGGAGCAGAAACAACACAACCTCTGTGTCCGTTTTCAGGCCTTAGGTCTGTCCAGCGCTGGAACGGTTTTCTAGTAGTAACAGGTCCTAAAGCTCTTTCTTGATCATAACTCTTCTTTTTTCAGTGATATTCCTCTGAGCTTTTCTCTTTTATAATGTCTCTCAGCCATCCATCTTTCTACAGTCTGTGGACACGCCCCCTACTGCTCACTGGCTCACTCTCATCCCCCATCACGAGTGGACACGCCCCCTACTGCTGACTGGCTCACTCTCATGCCCCATCACGAGTGGACACGCCCCCTACTGCTCACTGGCTCACTCTCATCCCCCATCATGAGTGGACACGCCCCCTGCTGCTGACTGACTGTCTCACTCTCATCCCCCATCATGAGTGGACATGCCCCACTACTGCTCACTGGCTCACTCTCATCCCCCATCATGAGTGGACACGCCCCCTGCTGCTGACTGACTGTCTCACTCTCATCCCCCATCACGAGTGGACACGCCCCCTACTGTTGACTGGCTCACATGCCCCATCACGAGTGGACACGCCCCCTACTGCTGACTGGCTCACTCTCATCCCCCATCACGAGTGGACACGCCCCCCTACTGCTCACTGGCTCACTCTCATCCCCCATCATGAGTGGACATGCCCCACTACTGCTCACTGGCTCACTCTCATCCCCCATCATGAGTGGACACGCCCCCTGCTGCTGACTGACTGTCTCACTCTCATCCCCCATCATGAGTGGACATGCCCCACTACTGCTCACTGGCTCACTCTCATCCCCCATCATGAGTGGACACGCCCCCTGCTGCTGACTGACTGTCTCACTCTCATCCCCCATCACGAGTGGACACGCCCCCTACTGTTGACTGGCTCACATGCCCCATCACGAGTGGACACGCCCCCTACTGCTGACTGGCTCACTCTCATCCCCCATCACGAGTGGACACGCCCCTACTGCTCACTGGCTCACTCATCCCCATCACGAGTGGACCGCCCCTACTGCTCACTGGCTCACTCTCATCCCCCATCATGAGTGGACACGCCCCTACTGCTCACTGGCTCACTCTCATCCCCCATCATGAGTGGACACGCCCCCTACTGCTGACTGGCTCACTCATGCCCCATCACGAGTGGACACGCCCTCTACTGCTGACTGGCTCACTCTCATGCCCCATCACGAGTGGACACGCCCTCTACTGCTGACTGGCTCACTCTCATGCCCCATCACGAGTGGACACGCCCTCTACTGCTGACTGGCTCACTCTCATGCCCCATCACGAGTGGACACGCCCTCTACTGCTGACTGGCTCACTCTCATGCCCCATCACGAGTGGACACGCCCCCTACTGCTGATTGGCTCCCTCTCCTCTCCCATCATGAATGGACACGCCCCCTACTGCTGATTGCTATTGTGCTGCTCAGTCCAATCCACTTTCACCAGCGTTCTCAGAAATCACTTCCTGCACCTTTAAGTTGTATTTAACCCTTAATCTCATAAGGAACATGACAGTGGCAGAAGCTACTAATAAATGCTATGTAATATGAAGGCAGCCAGTTAAATCTGACCGTATGAGGCTCAGTGATGGAGTGAAGGACTGCGGCAGATCTGGCACTCACCGAGTAGCTCTTTAGTCTAATGAAATCCACAGTCAATGGCACAGACTTATCGCTGTTTTGATTCAATGTCTTGATGTAATCCAGCAGGTCGGCAAAGAACTTGTACCCTCCTTTCAGAACGCAAAGAGCCACGGTGTGATGTCCGCCCATGTCCCGAACGATATCTCTGGCCAGCCTCTCAGTCCTGCAGAGGAGATCAAAATTGAAGGGTAGAGTATTCTGACATTAATGCTTTCATTAAAATGGGCTGAAGCCGTGCCAATAATGACAGTCAAGAGATTCATGCGGAAATTTGTTAAACAAATGAATGGGAAAGCCAATTCAAATCACATGCCTCTCCTACTGCGCTAACATCATTAACTAAACCCACAGGGGAACACTGGGCTCCTTTACTGACCAGGGCAATCCACGGCCACAACACAACTGCATCGTTTCACAAATGAGCACCACAACAACCAGATACAACTCCGTATTAAACACACATGTACTGTTAGTGCATTACTGAGTAAACGTACCGGTCCTTAATGAGGCCGTTGGGTATTATGACACTGTCCAGATCCTCCTCGTAGTGTCTCGGCACACAGAAAAGACTCAGCTCGTGCCCCTTGCTGTCATCAGATATCTGCAAGAACACAAATCTACTGTAACACAATAACTGTTATAACACAGAACACATATCGGCTCCACAAAGATCCTTTCACTGAACCGTTCTTAAAACAACCATTGTGTGTGTGAGAGTGTGTGTGTGAGAGTGAGAGATAGTGTGTGTGTGTGTGTGTGAGAGAGAGAGAGAGAGAGAGAGAGAGAGAGAGAGAGAGAGGAGGGTGAGAGAGAGTGTGTGTGTGTGAGAGAGAGAGAGAGAGAGTGAGAGTGAGGGTGAGAGAGAGTGTGTGTGAGTGAGAGAGAGAGAGAGAGTGTGGGTGAGAGAGATAGTGAGTGTGTGAGAGAGTGTGTGTGAGTGTGGGTGAGAGAGAGAGAGAGCGAGAGAGTGGGTGAGATAGTGAGTGTGTGTGTGATGAGAGAGTGTGA
>CM031967.1:26374898-26404939 GCA_018749465.1 Paracanthobrama guichenoti
ATGCATTGATCAGTCTAGCTCCGTGTTTTCAGTCTGCTGTCAGACTACATCCACTATCCTCTGATTCCACCCAATCCCGTCACAGCCCAGTCTCGAGCAGAAGATTGAGTGACATCAGTCCAGTCTGGAGTCATCCGTTGTGCTGTGCTCGTTCTGTTTGGCCTGAGGAGAACTTCAGCCTGCAACATTAGCTGCGTTTGCGTGGACCGCTTTTGTTTAAACTGGGAATAAATCACTCCGATTGGGGAATCTGAACTCAGTGTTTATATGAACGCTGAAAGTCATCGGGTTGACGTGTGCGTTTCCTGCACATACTAACCATCATCCTGCCATCGCTTCTTTTGTTTGTTTTAAAAGGCAGATTAATATTTATCAATTTTGGGTCCTGATTAGGAGACGATGAGCACTGCTTATATTTACCGACCAGTAAAAATGCCCAAAACCAGGCGTCTGTGGATGAGCGTCCGAAGCAAGGGCTGCTGGGACGGCACTCTCCTGCACTTCAGACGATGAGTGGAAGGAGAATTTTACACTGACACTACAGGCATTGTTTTATACTATATTCACACATTTCTACATCATTGCTCATGTACAGAACGTTTCAGTTTTCAATCCGATCAAGTGTTTACATGTCCTGTTGAACGGATTAACCCCCCCTGCAACAAACCAAATTTAATTCGTCGGATTTGGCCGATTGACGTGATTACATGCGACTGTTACTACAAACGGGTTATTAGGGTCCATGTAAACGCAGCTAGTGACTCTGTTTATAAAGTCCAAATGTTTCTGAGCAGCTTTAGTGACAAACAGGAAATAATGATCAGTGATGCAAACAGTTCAGTTCGGCTCTTAAAGACTGTCATTGATCAGTCAGTTCTGTTGTAAAGATCATCAATTATTAAATGAGTTAGTTTCATCTATAAAGCAGTTCTGCACAGAATGATGTCATGATCCAGCTCAGGTCATACAGCAGCGTCAGGACGTCTCCTCTCGGCCCACGAATGGACACGTGTGGTTATGATTCTGCTGCATCATAAGTCAGATTGTGTGTTAGTCTATTCAGAATATATAAATGTGACGACTTATTAGTGTTTTGTTTCAGGTTGCCTCTAGTGGCTGTTGCATATCTGGACGGCACGCTGGCCATTTATGATATGAGTTCACAGAGCCTCAGACATCGGTGTAAACACGAGGTAAAGTGGAGAATTTAAATATGGCGCATAAATGTCTTGCCTTTATATGATGTGTGTGTGTGTGTGTGTGTCAGGTTGGTTTGGTCCACCTGCAGTGGGAAGAGGCGTCCGCCGTGGTTTCCACCTGTAATCTGGCTGGTGCCGTCACTCTGTGGGACGCGAGATCAGGAATCGTGATGTCGGAGTACCGCGGACACTCTGCTGAGATCCTGGACTTTGTGCTGAACCGGTGAGTCTGTTAAACTGAGAGGCCGATCAGGAACTGATGGTGATGTTGTGTTTGCAGTCTTTGTGGAACATAAGCCTATGAGAGAGCGAGAGCTCATGTCACATGTGCTGCTTAGCAAATAAAGGAAATCTGTTGTGTAATTAGTTATCACTAACACAATAATGTAAAAATCATATATGACTGACAAGTGGCCATTCTGAAATGGGTGTTTTATGTATGAGTTCATGTAGTTGATGAACGCTCCTGTTTCGCCAGAATGTAAAGTTTCAGGAGTCTCAACCGGATATGGGACTCAATCCCCTAAATGATCATTCTGCGTGTGTACGGAAAACGACTTGCACCCGAAATTGATTTACACAGTGGTAACCATAGCAACGGTTTGGCATCTTGTGCGTTTGGTATCCACTGTTTTTGACCAAAGCATTTTGACCGCACACATATGTTCGGAAGTTCTAACTAAACCTCCATTGACTGCGCAGTTTTGTTTATGCTTGCATTCTATATAAAGTATTTGGTTTTATTTCGCTTCATTATGGGCTGTTTTTTTTTTTTCTCCCAAGATCTGGAGTGACTCAAGGCTCGTACTTCTTTCCATGTGACGCGTCTTTGATGCACGTTTAAACACACCATTAACATCTAGTTGTTCACTTCGATTCCGTACACACTGCAGAGAATTTCTGTAAATGTGCTCCACATGGCATGAATTGAGTTAATTCGGCTGTAGAATGTGGTTGTGGTTAGTGGTTCCCATTAATTACTGAAGTGTGTGTGAACAGAATTCAGCTGCAGTGTGTACCTGTTCATAAAATCAGTTTACACTGACATTGATTGGCTGAATCCTCTAACGAGTGGAGAATAGAGCCGAGTTGTGTTGTGAAATGTTCCTCTCTTCCTCAATTACTGTCATCATCAAATCATGTACATCTGCTATTTTGCTTTGATTGTGGTTTGTTCATCCAAAAATGTACATTGTGTCATTTATTGGCATGTCACAAGACCTGCCATTATCTTCACAATACAAATGTAAGATATTTTAAATATTATTCTCAAATTTTGTCATGTTTTTCCATAAAATTCTAATTAAAGATTGAACATGCTTTGCTTCCTTGATGTGTTCTTCCTCCATCATGGGTAAAATATTAATTTGTGCAGTAAAGGCCCCGATACACTTCAAGCCAACCGAAGCACGAACTGACGTCATTTTGAACAAAATCAGGCCAAAACGAACTTTGTTTGGCGTTTGCGCCGGCTGGTAAACACCTTGTTTTATCGCCATTGCTCCATGGCGATTACGCCGTGGGTAGGTGTGCACAGAGACTCCGCCTTCTTTCATGTGGAAATCTTCTGGTTAATTTCTTCTGTTCAGTCCGCCCGTGATCAGCAGTGTGGCTGGCGACGGATGTTCGATAAGTGTATCGCTGCTCTCGTATTTAGAAATTAATTTTACCCATAAACGAAGAACGAAAAAGATCTTTACCACGAGTATATCGGGGCCTTAACTCTTTCATAGTTTGGTGTGTTGGGTCGTGTTTACAGCCAGTCTGTCGTGTCCACAGAGAGGCGTCCATCGCCGTCACTGCCGGAGGAGACCATAAAGCCAAAGTCTTCTGCCTGCAGCGGCCTGACCGGTAGAGCGACGACCGCCTGGAGCTGCAGTCCCTCCTCACTGACACAACCACCTGTAAATGGAAACTTTATAGTTTTAACAGAGCTGTGCTATTCTGTCTTTTATGTCATTCTTGTCATGATGGTGTATGTCTGACGGACTGTTTGTTCTCGTTTTTATAATTGAGATGTACACTATATGGCCAAAAACTTTACTATTCTAGTCAATTCTGTAAGAACAAATATTAATGCTGTAGCAGACCGTATATTTGTGCTACAGAGTTTGTGGAGGATCTTCAGCCAGTGACCCTGTGCACAAAGCAAGGGTTTATTGACTGGTGGGAACGCCACTGAACACCTTTGGTTGAACTGGAACGGCGGCGGCGACAGGCTCCATCACCTGTGTCTGATTCACTGATGCTCTTCCACAGCATGTCACCGTCACGCTGGAGCAGAAGATCCTCCACTAACTGCTGCAACAACGTTAAAAACATCTCTGTATGGTGTAGCATTAATATTAGTAATAATATTAGAAATGACTGACATAACCAAACCCATTATTTATAAGACTCATTTGATCATGCAGTGTTTTATGAAATTCACATTTGGCATAATCGTTATGGTAAAAATGCACATTTGCTCATAGGCTCAGATTAAATCTGCTGTTATGTGTCTGTTTGCTTTAAGGATCAGTTTTCTCTCATTCTTCTCCCACCGTGCTGTGAATTAAGTGTCAACCTCATTTTTTCCCTTTGTAACAAGTTTCAGTGATTTAACATGCCAAGAAATATGATGCATGAATAAACACACACGTGATGAGTGTACTCAAACCCAGACTGCACCAGTGTGTGTAGAACCTTTGATTACCTGATGAGACACTCTTATTGTGTTGTAAAATTGGTTAAAAAGTTTTACAGAGCTTTTACACTTAATTACGATTTATTATTTTGAATCCATTTCCCTTTCAAACAAATTTCTAAATGTCTGTAGCGCGCCACACAATTTAATTGTGCTTCTAATTAAGTGGAAGCACAACACTTCAGTATCTTCAGTATACACACAGCATCTCATAGTCTGTTGGTTGTAAGGAACAGAATCTGCTCTCATAACTGCACATGCACAGCTAATGTTCATGAAACCAAATTTGTCAGAACAGCTCTTAGATTACTTATGGTCTCTCAAAGTATCATGCACATGCTGAACTTGTACTGTATGCTTTAAAACAGCCTAATCCTAACACAAAAATATATTTGGAATCTGAAATAATCAGTTGTGAGCAGGGTTAGACATGAACTCTGCTCACCAGCCACTGTGGCTAGTGGTTTTTCAAAGTTACTAGCCACTCAGCATTTTCACTGGCCACAATTTTACTGTTTGGAAATTACATTTTATATGATTAGAGTTGACTTTAGCATGCTTAAATTACTTGATTTTGAGTAATTTTACTTGATTTAGAAGATTTAAAACCCTTTCAAATGCAGAGTGACCACCCAAAAAACAATAGTCAATTTAAAAAAACATTTTTTTCAGATACATTAGGTTTATTTAATATGTATACATTTATTTAACATCTGTAGTCGTTTGATTAACATTAATGACAGACAGGTATTTAATTGGGCGTAATGGACGTAATATTCTGACACATAGCCAGTTATCACCCACCTGTTTACGTACACTTAAGCCATAACCGACTGTGTTCATGCATGATACTCCACACGTTTTGACATCAGTGTGCACGTGTATTTGACTATTCAGGCGTAAGGAGAACTGATCGCAAGAGAGAGAGCGCTTCTGTTGTGTGTCATTCAGTGCGATTCCGCCTATCCCGCCTTCACTAACTGCAAGTTAATTGATAAAGAATTGTAATTGAATTATAATTTTGTGATATGACGGTCTTGGCATTTCATTTGGCTGTAGGCTGAAATTATATTCAGCCTGCCGGAGTGGGCTGCCTTACCCGCCACAGCTGAAATCTACCCGCAGTTAATGTCAAGCCCTGGTTGTGAGTATGACTACTAGTCAGTCAAACTATATTAGACACTCCACTGTATTTATTCTGTCACAGCAACCAGGACTGCTGGACTCCCAGTAATACAAACCTGATTCCCAAAAAGTTGGGACTGTACAAATTGCGAATAAAAACAGAATGCAATGATGTGGAAGTTTCAAATTTCAATATTTTATTCAGAACACAACATAGATGACATATCAAATGTTTAAACTGAGAAAATGTATCATTTTAAGGGAAAAATAAGTTGATTTTTAAATTTCATGGCATCAACACATCTCAAAAAAGTTGGGACAAGGCCATGTTTCCCCCTCTTTTTTTTATAACAATCTGCAAACTTCTGGAGACTGAGGAGACAAGCTGCTCAAGTTTAGGAATAGGAATGTTGTCCCATTCTTGTCTAATACAGGCTTCTAGTTGCTCAACTGTCTTAGGTCTTCTTTGTGGCATCTTCCTCTTTATGATGCTCAAATGTTTTCTATGGGTGAAAGATCTGGACTGCAGGTTGGCCATTTCAGTCCCCGGATCCTTCTTCTATGCAGCCATGATGTTGTAATTGATGCAGTGTGTGGTCTGGCATTGTCATGTTGGAAAATGCAAGGTCTTCCCTGAAAGAGACGACGTCTGGATGGGAGCAGATGTTGTTCTAGAACTTGGATATCCCTTTCAGCATTGATGGTGCCTTTCCAGATGTGTAAGCTGCCCATGCCACACGCACTCATGAACCCCATCCCATCAGAGATGCAGGCTTCTGAACTGAGCGCTCACAACAACTTGGGTTGTCCTTGTCCTCTTTAGTCCGGATGACATGGCGTCCCAGTTTTCCAACAAGAACTTCAAATTTTGATTGGTCTGACCACAGAACAGTTTTCCACTTTGCCACAGTCTATTTTAAATGAGCCTTGGCCCAGAGAAAACGCCTGCGCTTCTGGATCATGTTTAGATATGGCTTCTTTTTTGACCTGTAGAGTTTTAGCCGGCAGCGGCGAATGGCACGGTGGATTGTGTTCATGACAATGTTTTCTGGAAGTATTCCTGAGCCCATGTTGTGATTTCCATTACAGTAGCATTCCTGTATGTGATGCAGTGCCGTCTAAGGGCCGGAGATCACGGGCATCCAGTATGGTTTTCCGGCCTTGACCCTTACGCACAGAGATTGTTCCAGATTCTCTGAATCTTTGGATGATATTATGCACTGTAGATGATGATAACTTCAAACTCTTTGCAGTTTTTCTCTGAGAAACTCCTTTCTGATATTGCTCCAGTATGTTTGGCCGCAGCATTGGGGGAATTGGTGATCCTCTGCCCATCTTGACTTCTGAGAGACACTGCCACTCTGAGAGGCTCTTTTTATACCCAATCATGTTGCCAATTGACCTAATAAGTTGCAAATTGGTCCTCCAGCTGTTCTTTTTTATGTACATTTAACTTTTTCTGGTCTCTTGCTCCCTGTCCCAACTTTTTTGGAATGTGTAGCTCTCATGAAATCCAAAATGAGCCAATATTTGCCATGACATTTCAAAATGTCTCACTTTCAACATTTGATATGTTATCTATATTCTATTGTGAATAAAATGTAAGTTTATGAGATTTGTAAATTATTGCATTCCTTTTTTATTCACAATTTATGCATAACATGCATAACATTATGAGCACTGACGGGTGTGAGTAACACTGATGATCTCTTCATCACGGCTCCTGTTAGTGGGTGGGATATATTAGGCAGCAAGTGAACATTTTGTCCTCAAAGCAGGAAAAATTGGCAAGCGTAAGGATTTGAGCGAGTTTGACAAGGGCCAAATTGTGATGGCTAGACGACTGGGTCAGAGCATCTCCAAAACTGCAGCTCTTGTGGGGTGTTCCCGGTCTGCAGTGGTCAGGATCTATCAAAAGTGCTCCAAGGAAGGAACAGTGGTGAACCGGCCACAGGGTCATGGGCGGCCAAGGCTCACTGATGCACGTGGGGAGCGAAGGCTGGCCCGTGTGGTCCGATCAAACAGACGAGCTCAAACTGCTCAAGAGGTTAATGCTGGTTCTGATAGGAAGGTGGCCTGGTCTGATGAATCACGTTTTCTTTTACATCACGTGGATGGCCGGGTGCGTGTGCGTGACTTACCTGGGGAACACATGGCACCAGGATGCACTATGGGAAGAAGGCGAGCCGGCCGGAGGCAGTGTGATGCTTTGGGCCATGTTCAAGTCAAGTCACCTTTATTTATATAGCGCTTTTTACAATGAAGATTGTTTCAAAGCAACTTCACAATGGTAACAGGAAAATTTTGCAACAGAATTTAAGAGAATGTAATATAATTAAATATTTAGTGTCCCAAACTGAGCAAGCCAAAAGCCAAAGGCAACAAGGGTGACGGTGGCAAGGAACCCAAACTCCATCAGGTGACATAATGAAGAAAAAAAACCTTAGGAGAAACCAGGCTCAGTCAGGGTGCCAGTTCTCCTCTGGCCAAACGAACAAACAGTGTATGATTATGATTCAGGCAACATTACAAATCAAATGTCATATTAGATCCGGAACAGTCAGAATATTTGTCCAGTTCCATCCGGTTGAAGATCGGAGTCATCACGCAGGAGACGGGCTTGATGAGGCCATCACAGGGAGAGTCTAGTTGACATGGTCTGCAGACACTTCAGGGATGCGTTGGTCATGTCCAGGTGCAGGTCCACGATCTGATCTGGATACGGCCCAGATCCGGCTGGCCATGTTTTTAGTCTGATTTAAACTGACAGAGTGTGTCTGCTTCCCGAACAATGCTAGGAAGACTGTTCCAGAGTTTAGGCGCTAAATAGGAAAAGGATCGACTGCCTGCAGTTGATTTTGATATTCTAGGGATTATCAACTGGCCAGAGTTTTGAGACCGCAATAGACGTGATGGAGTATAATGCGTTAAGAGTTCGCTCAAGTACTGGGGAGCTAAGCCATTTAGTGCTTTGCAAGTAATAAGCAAGATTTTAAAATTTATGCGATGTTTAATAGGAAGCCAGTGCAGTGTTGACAGAACCGGGCTAATATGGTCATACTTCCTGGTTCTAATAAGAGCTCGAGCTGCTGCGTTTTGGACCAGCTGGAGTTTGTTTATTAAGCGAGCAGGGCAACCACCCAGTAAAGCATTACAATAATCTAGCCTTGAGGTCATGAACGCATGAATTAACTGTTCAGCATTTTGCATTGAAAGCATGTGCCGTAATTTTAGATATTTTTAAGATGGTAGAATGCAGTTTTACAGATGTTAGAAACGTGGCTTTCAAATGAAAGATTGGTATCAAAGAGCACACCCAGGTTCCTCACTGATGACGAGGACTTGACAGAGCAGCCATCGAGTGTTAGACAGTATTCTAGGTTACTACTTGCAGAGTTTTTTTTGTCCAATAATTAAAAATAATTTTTTTTCTGAATTAAGTTGCAGGAAATTACTAGACATCCAATGTTTTATATCAGCTATGCATTCCGTTAATCTTGTGAATTGGTAAGTTTCGTCAGGGCGTGAAGAAATATAGAGCTGAGTAACGTCAGCATAACAGTGAAAACTAATGCCATGCTTCCTAATGATATCTCCCAGTGGTAGCATGTAAAGGGTGAAGAGCAACGGTCCTAGCACTGAGCCCTGCGGTACTCCATACTGAACTTGTGATCGGTGTGACATCTCTTCATTTACTGCTACAAACTGATAACGGTCAGATAAGTCTGATTTAAGCCATGCCAATGCAGTTCCACTAATGCCAACATAATTTTCGAGTCTATTCAAAAGAATGTTGTGGTCGATGGTATCAAATGCAGCGCTAAGATCGAGTAACACTAATAGAGAGATACAACCACGATCGGATGATAAGAGTAAATCATTTGTAACTCTGATGAGAGCAGTCTCAGTACTATGATACGGTCTAAATCCTGACTGGAAATCCTCACAGATACCATTTCTTTCTAAAAAGGAGCATAATTCTGAAGACACTGCCTTTTCCAGTATTTTTGACAGGAAGGGTAGATTTGAGATCGGCCTGTAATTGACTAATTCTTTAGGATCAAGTTGAGGTTTTTTAATAAGTGGTTTGATAATAGCCAACTTAAACGTTTTTGGTACATATCCTAATGACAAAGATGAGTTAATGATATTAAGAAGAGGATCTATGACCTCTAGGGTCGAGCATACATGTTGTTGATTTAGATGATTTAACGAGTTTAGCCAATTCTTCCTCTCCTATAGCAGTGTGTGTGTCTGCGCGTGTGTGTGTGTATGTGTGTGTGTGTCTTCCTCTCCTATAGCAGTGAATGAATGTAATTTGTCCTCAGTGACACAACAATGCTCTGTCTGATGTGATACTGTAGTAGACGGCTGCATGGTTATAATTTTCATCCTAATATTATCGATCTTACAGGTAAAGAAGTTCATAAAGTCATTACTGCTGTGCTGTTTACAACCATCAGAAGTAGAAGCTTTATTTTTGGTTAACTTAGCCACTGTATCAAATAAATACCTAGTGTTGTGTTTGTTTTCTTCTAAGAGAGTCGAGAAATAAGCAGATCTAGCAGTTTTTACGGCCTTTCTGTATGCGATCATGCTCTCTTTCCACGAATTACGAAAAAAACCTCTAGTTTTGTTTTCTTCCAGCTGCACTCCATTTTCCTGGCTGCTGTTTTAATGGCCCGGGTGTGCTCGTTGTACCACGGCATTGGACTGTTTTCTTTAATCTTCTTTAAGCGCCGGGGAGCAACTGTGTCTAAAGTGCTGGAAAAAAGAGAGTCAATAGTTTCTGTTGCAAAATCGAGTTCCTCTAGGCTATCTGGGATGCTGAGGAGATGAAACTGATGAGGAAGATTATTTACAAAGCAATCTTTAGTGGCGGCAGTGATAGTTCTGCCATATTTGAAGCGAGGGGACGGCTTTGCAGCCTTAGCTAAATTAAGTGTACATGACATTAGGTAATGATCTGAGATGTCGTCGCTCTGCTGCAGAATTTCAACGGTATCAACATTTATTCCATGTGACAATATTAGGTCTAGAGTATGATTAAGGCGATGAGTGGGTCCTGACACGTGTTGCCTTACTCCAATAGAGTTTAGAATGTCTCTAAATGCTAATCCCAATGCGTCTTTTTCATTATCTACATGGATATTAAAATCACCAACAATTAGTGCTTTATCTGCAGCCAGTACTAACTCGGATAGAAAGTCAGCAAATTCTTTGATAAAGTCTGTATTGTGCCCTGGTGGCCTGTATACAGTAGCCAGCACAAATGTCAAACAGGATTTATCAATTACACTACATAACGCTACATAAAGCACCAAAACTTCAAAAGAATTATATTTGAAACTAGACTTCTGACTAATACTGAAGATATTATTATAAATGACAGCAACCCCTCCCCCTTTACCTTTCAGACGCGGCTCGTGTTTATAACAATAATCTTGTGGGGTGGACTCATTTAAAGTAATGTAGTCGTCAGGTTTTAGCCAGGTTTCTGTCAAACACAGCACATCTAGATTATTATCTGTAATCATATCATTAACAATAAGCGCTTTTGGGGAAAGGGATCGAATATTCAGCAACCCGAGCTTTATCATTTGATCATCTGTATTATATCTGTTGTTTATTTGTTGGACATCAATTAAGTTTTTACTGTTGAATGGTCTTGATGTTTTTTTGTATTTACTAATTTGGGGAACAGGCACAGTCTCTATGTGATAATATCTAGGTGAAAGAGTCTGTATGTGTTGGGATTTATCTGACTTCTGTAACGGGAGACAGCTAGCAGACGGTCGGGTAAGCCAGTCCGCTCTGGCTCCCAGTAAACATGTGACTATGGTGGCTGGTGTCTCTATTTTCACGCTCCGTGTAATAGAATCACCAATAACTAGGGCACTTTCAACAGGATTCTCAGTGGGTGCGTCACTGAGTGGGGAGAACCTGTTTGATGTTCTAATCGGAACGGAAGAGTGGTTTTTTGATCCACGACTATGCCGTCTCACCGTTACCCAACTGCCCTGCTGCACGGGCTCTACAGCCGGAACCGAACAATGTACAACATTCACTAAGCTAGTCCCATCCAAAGCAGTGTCTAAAGCGGTTACATTCTCACTACTCTCAAATAAAGTCTGGATGCGTGTCTCTAATTCTGAAATCTTCTCCGTCAGCCTGACTATCTCCTTACATTTATCACATGTGAAGCCCTGCTCGCCAACGGAGACAGATACACTAAACATGAAACATGCGGTGCAAGTGACAATGACTGGAGAAGAAGACATGGCTTACCGTATTTGTTGATTAATCCCACTTACCAAAGTTGTTTGATGGAGTCTATTTACTAATCCAACTCACCACAGTTGTTTAGTGAACTCAGAAAACAGGAGACCCGGGTGCAGAGATTGCAAACTAACAGGCTAGCGAAAAGCTAACGTGTGATAGTGATTTAGATTAAAAGCTAGTGATGTCAGATTTAATGTGGTAGGCAAAGTTAGAGAATATATGAAGATGAGTAGGTTATAATTAGCAGTTTAAACAACAGAGAATTATATTTAAAAAAAAAATTCCAAAAGAGCAGAGCAGCAACAGCAAACAGGGTAGACAGGAGCAATTGAAGACAGGAGCACAGGGGTCACCATCAGGGGTCTAGTGGAGTCCATGCCTCGACGGGTCAGCAAAAGGGGGACCAACACAATATTTAGGTCATAATGTTATGCTTTGTTGGTGTATGCAGTCTGTGTTTTGCTTGGTGACACTCAAAGATTGAACTTTATCTTCTTTCAGAATTATTTAATATTCTTCTCTAAAAAAGCAGAGGGGAACATACTAACAAACAGGATATTATTTATGTGAATTACATATTTCCAATCATACTGTAGTACTGAATGTCAGGAAATCAGATATTGCTTAAATGGGCAAATTTAACCAGTATCACTGGTAAAGACGACAAAGATAATAAGAAAAATATCATGTCCCTAATTTGCATTAGTTCAGTTTTAAGAATGGAGTAATATATCCGTTTCAAGCATTTATGTAGTTGTGTGTTATACACATCTCTGACATCCCTCATGACTAATGGGTCTCAAACTGTCTTTATCGGTCATGCATACACACACCAGCATGCAATGGGTGAAACGGATGTCATTGTAGGTTTGTGAGGGTGTTGCTCAGAGTTTTACGAGTGACGTTCCTGCTAGACTTGCCCTGTTCACTTTCTCCACTTGACAAGCGACTTCGTTTCTCTCCAGCTGTTGAGGATCTCACTGTGCAGAGCTCTGAAAAATCAGACATATAATGGACAGTGCTATTTGTCTGCAAACTTTTCTTGCATTGTGTTAAACGACCTGTCTTGACACTATGGTGATGAAGACCTAAGAAGAAAGTTTCCTCTTCACTTCAAGCCAAGCTGACAAAAGGTACATTTTCTGTCTCACGTTTTGTTTGCTCTAAGAATAACTTTCTAGGAAACTCTGCACTCATAAAGAAAGTGTTGAATTTATGGCCTGGAGTTCCACGTTCACAACTGTTATAAACCTGGGACATGGACCATTTACAAGCTTAAGGTATTTTAGCGGCTGCTTTTATCTGTAATTTTTAAGTAGGCATTCAAAGTTTAAAATGTTTATAGACTAAAACCTGTTGTATATTTGAGTTGAATGTGTATTTAAATTGTACTTGAAACATCTAATCTAGTGTGGCATGTAATGCAAAGATGCTGAAAATGTAAAATAGTTCAAAGGAAATTGGAACTGTGAATTTACTCTTTGTTTAAGGATATGATAACTCCAGAGAATAGCTATTAAGTTTGTAGATCACGCCTATCTAGTATTGAACTTGTAGCCCTTTTGTATTAGCAGCTCAAACTTTTTTGAACAGATGACTCCCACGTCTGCAAATTAGCTAAAGAAGAATTATCACAGTCAGATGATCTGCTGTGATTCGTACTATTTTGATAGTAAGCAGTATAACATGAACAGGGCTCAGCTGTCACAAGCTGTGTCCTGTGACACCATGAATGAAGGGTTCCCTTGTTTATGAAAGATATTTGAGGGTCAGTAGCCACTTTTCCACTGTCGGGCCAGTGTGAGCCAGGGCTAATGGCGTGCTGGACGAGACCAATAGCCTTGAGGCCAAAATCAAGCTGCGTTTCCACTGTCGATATCGTTTCACCAGCACAAGGAAGATAACTGTATAACAGACTGAACGTATAAGAGACTGAAAGCTGAATCAAACTGTATTTATCATTATTTCACATCAAAAGAGAACACACACTTATTCAGTCACACCTGCTTCCATTTATTTGTGATCACAGCAATGCACAAAACAACCCCAAAGGGTTAGACATTTAGAAAAATACTATTAAATATATTTTACGCCACATTTCTTTAGAAAGAATGGGCATTTCTGTTAATTTTTCCAGAAAATGATGTGATCTGAGGAGGTTTGAGCGATCACTTTACTATTATTCCTTCAGTCAGAGAAACAGCTCACGGACAGAAATCAGGAGTTATGAGTTAACCGAAGTATACGTAGTTTGACATACGCGGATGCAGAAGTCCGGTAACAACAAAGACAGGGAAGAGACAGATTCAATCAAGTAAATACACGATTATAATCATATATGCTTTGTCTATCTTAACAAAGTGAGTTTTGAGCTGAAAAAAGTTTTAAATGTCTTTAATGTTGAGGTAAGGGTCAGCATGAACTCCACCTCAGTCCATGACCGCTCCTCCGCTTTGGACCAGTGTATTTGTGGGCCAAAAATCCCTGGCTGTTGGCCCCGATGAAGCCCTGGAATGACAGTGGAAATGCACTAGCACTGTTGGCCCGACAGTGAAAACATGGCTGATGTGGCAATAACAACAGCTGTCATATAGTTTCTCAGTGAAGAAAATGTGTAAAATCAATGTTAAATCAAGGATGTATTACTCTCCTCTTCACGCAGATTTAACTTGTCTTATAATGGACGTTTGGCGTGGAAATCTGTGGTAATGGCTACGGCGATGCGGAACACCTCTGGGAGCGATGTGGAGGCCCAGCTAATCTATGCTCTCACCCTGCCCGTCTCCTGCACCATCGTCCTGATCAACCTGCTCATAATCCTGGCCATCACCTGCAGCCGTCAGCTTCACAACTCACAGAACTACTTCTTCCTAAGCCTGCTGGTGGCCGACTTGTGCACCGGGGTGGCGCTTCCCTTCATTCCCTGGATGGGCCTGAACCGCCCTCTCAGCTTCTCTTCCTGTCTGCTGGTGCACGTTTTTCCTAACTTTCTGTTCCTGGCTTTCCTCTTTAACCTAGTGCTGGTGCACTACGAACGTTATCGGAGTATCGTAAGTCCCCTCCGGCGCAGACAACTCTGGCTGCATCGGCGATTCGCGCTTCCTCTGCTGGCCGTGTGGACGCTGCCGCTGCTGTTCGCTCTGTTGCCTGCCTTTGGCTGGAACAACAAGGCTATTCATGACCATAATGGTTGTTGTCCTGAAACCAATAGCACAGCTCATTCTAACTGCATTGCGTTGCCTGGAGAGCATTGCTGTACATACCGCAGTGTCTTTCCAAATGCTTTCATCTATTTGGAAGTGTATGGCCTACTGGCACCCGCCATCCTTTCCATTGCTGTGATGACGTGCCGGGTGCTGTGGATCACACGAGAACAGCTGAGGGGCATCCAGCGTCTGCAGCGCGCCGTAGCAAATAAGGAATACAGACGGAGAATGGAAATGCGTTATGCTTGTTGTGTGGCAGCTGTTTCCCTCGCCTTCTTGGCCTGCTGGGTGCCCTACATTGTGTACACCCATGTAGGCATGGAGTTTTTGCTTCGTCGGGCAGGAAAGAGCAATCGCACTGGCCACATTGTGCTGTCCTGTGTCGGGGTCGGAGGCATTGCTGTTGTGCCCCTGCTTCTGGGACTTGCCAACAGGGAGTACACAGATCCGGTCAAAAAACTGTTCCGCAAACTGCGGCACCGCTATGGAAATTCAAGTGTGCAAATAGACACCAGCCTTCGATTCTGTCACAGTTGATATGATTGACTTTCGATTGAAGTTTATATTTATAATATTCAGCTTAAGATAAACTATGATTTTGGTTTCATTCTCAAACTAAAATGGTTTGGACAATATAAACAAAGGAAAAAAATCACCTGATGTTTTGGAACAAAGGATGAAACAAAACAAGCAATAATGTTCATGAACGGACTGAACCTGCTTTATTGAGGCTCTCAGCAGTTCGGACCTGTGCAGTGGGTTAGGAGGTCATTTGAATAAAATATGCATTTACTTCTATTTCAGGCATTGTTGTTTATTTGCCCCTGTGTTTTGGAACAGGTTTTCGCTCATAGACAGATGCCCTAACATTCTGTGATTGATTTTCCTGTTGCCACACAGAATTCATTGGCTCTGGTGTAACGACCAGCAGAGCAGCCGCCTCCTTCATGCTTTGTAGAAGTCCAATGTTCTGGACAAAAGTCACTGTTACTGTGAAGACTGAATAAAGAACACATTTCGTCACCTTGGAATTATATCTGACATTTGTCAAAATTTAGTTATTCACATGTTCTTATTCTGACAACTTATTTATATTATGTGATTTAAAAAAAGTAAAAGTACGTTTTTGTCATTAAATTTATTCAAGTAAGAGTTTAAAAAAAGAATCCATATATGATTGTAAGCCCAAACCCCTCTTTTCCTAAAAAAGTGACTTATGTAAATGAACTGGAGTGAACACAGTGGCTTACTACTACCTCTGGCTATGCCCGTTTACAGCTGTTTTTCTTAAATATGTTGATGTATTTTTTATAACAGACAGGAAGTGTGAAAAGTTTATATCTGGGTTTATATCTGACTTGTCCATTTAACCATAAAACCTGTTTTCAGGAGCGCACATTAAACCCGGAGTGCTGCATAAACCAGCTGTGAGACATTTAGTTTGTGGAAAAACTTTGGATTTATGGATGATAGAGGGAACTGTTGTACTTACAGCACAATATGTGTGAACCTCTATTATCCTGCATTCATTCATAAATAATATCACACTGATCTCTGAAGTCGTGTATTATACTGGATCTGAAGACACTGTCATACCTTCTTCCCACACTGACATTCTTCTTAATTTCAGAAAATTATTACTTCTAAGTATGGAAGTATTTTTGTATACTATAAGAAAGACATTCTTTGTCCTTGGATTGTGGTTTTTATGTCTGAAAGGATGCTTTAGATTTTAGAAATCTGAGCAAAAGATAATAAATTTACATTAGTATGACAGTGATGAAAAACAGCAGTGTAGTAACACCAGATAAACTGCGGAAGAGAGATGTTCAGAGTCTAATACTTCAGTTCTGTGCAAAAAAGAGTGTATTTTTTTGCCTGCTGAAAATAATTTAATGTAAAAGGAGCAATATCTTACCATATTAGAGTTGTCAATCATCTTAATACCTTAATAACGTTAGCTACGGTTAGGCTGAAGTATCAAGCTACTGGTTTGTACCACAATACCACTGTTTCTTACAGCTGGAGCTGAATGTGGTGGCTCTTCTGTAAAGTCATTACAGTTTATCATTAAATATATTAGTATTATTAGTTTGATTTATTTTGTGTTTTGTCTTTCAGGCGCTACTATAGTTTGGTTCAGCCCACAAGCCTTCATTTTTGCAGAAAAATTAAAAACGTCCTTCAAGTTTGAGTAAATATGATCCTCATTCCAAATTTTGAGAAAACCTACTTATTTCTGACCTGTTTGTTGTCTAGTAAAGCCTGGAACACATTTACACGTGTAAACCACACTAAAAAAAACCTTCCCAGATTAGTTTGTTCCACTTAAAAGGGGTTAGAACCAGACCTTATAGTTTGTTTGAATCTTTCATGTATAAAACAAAATTAATTTTTGCACATTTATCATTGTACCTGTTAATAGATATGAAAGAGTTTGCAATGACTTCCATAAGCAAGGGGGAAGCTTTGTTTATCTGCTTAATGTTACATCTCACACATGATCAAGTGCTCTAGCCTTTCTGAATACACATCACTGACCTGAGGCTGTATGGATGCATATGCTCTATGACTGCTTTTACTTCACCTGTGGAATTCACCAAAATGTTGACATCTTTATACCCTTTAAAACCGGAGATCTTCTCACATATCCATTTTGTTAAATTTTGGAAAATCTTCCATGAGAGATTCTTAGGATCAACAGTCAAACTGTGACTGCAGGTGACGCACACATATATGCGAAAGGGTGTATGTATTCAAATTAACCCTAAGCATGAAATGAAGTAATCTGTATTGTTGCTGACTTGATCGTATGGACACCAGGAGAAAACAAATGTAAAGTTGAGGAGAAACAGGCCAGGGCACAGTAGACAGCTCTGGATGGGCGTCAGGAGGATGTGTTTTGGCTGTGGATGGGAGGGAGGGAGGGAGAGAGAGAGAGAGAGAGAGAGAGAGAGAGAGAGAGAGAGAGAGAGAGAGAGAGAGAGAGAGAGAGAGAGAGAGAGAGAGACTGTGAGAGAGAGAGAGAGAGAGAGAGAGAGAGAGAGAGAGAGAGAGAGAGAGAGAGAGAGAGAGAGAGAGAGAGAGAGAGAGAGGAGCTGTGCTCTGTGTGTTGCTGTCATTGTGCAGTGCATTCCTGAGCGTTTCTGCTGCTGGTTCAGCCTTACATGGAACACTGGACTCACTTTATGTGCTTCTCACCTATAATGGCTCAGAGTGGAAATATTATAGCATAATTGTAATCAACAGTTCATATTTACTTTTTCATTAATTGTGTAATGATAGTCCACTGAAGGCGGGCTTTAAGAACCCATGCACAGTTTCTTTACTGCCATAAATGTGAATGAACTTGACTTGACATGAACTTGATCAAAAACCATGAAACAAGAGACTCACCAACAATGGTGTGATGGCGAACCTGGATGAAGATGTCATCACTAGAGTGCCAGCCAAGTACCATTTTACATTTACTTGGAGTTTGTACTGATTTCATACATTGCATGTTGATTGTGTATATGTGTTTATGGACAATGCCAACATCAGTTGTTCAAATTGTTAATGTTAAGTAAGTTACTCTAGCACGTCATGCCTGACCTGTCTGATCCAGTGTTTTGGGATGTGCTCTGGTAGCGCACGTAGACAGAATATCCCATTTTCCAAAATGGAGAGAGACTTGAGTGCTATGGTGTGTTGAATGTTTTATTTAGTGTTTGTGTGTTGTGCTTGTTGGTATTATGATGATTATTTAGAGAAGAAATTTGCTTTTGCGCATGTATTTTTTTTTTTTTTTTTATATATATTATATATAGGTGACAGTGTTAAGCTGTGGAATGGGGAGAGGTTCCACTCTGTGACAATGGTACACATTTTTTGGTGGAAAAACTGTCTATTTAAGCCATTTTATTAGTATATTTTGGAGAAAGGGAGGTTGTGACCTGTATTTCTGACCATGTTTGTCTGTGTTACAAACAGGCTTGACAAGGAGAACAGATGTTAATAAACAGAGTCTTTATTTGAGGAACCAGATGAGTGCAGGGCAGGTGAGTGAATATGTGAAGAGAGCAGATGGATGAAGCAGATAACTGGATGATACTGTACTGAATCTTTGCAGATGACATGGGAACACTCAGACACAGAGATTGGGGACAGGATGAGGAGCCGCAGGCAAGTATCGCAGGAGAGTCCTTGAGGTAAGTTGTAGCATCTGCGAACGAGACCGGACAGTGACTGAGTGAATGCATGGGGTTTAAGTGCAGGTGGTGATTGCAGGAGCTGATGACGTGCAGGTGTGTGTGATTAA
Source organism: Paracanthobrama guichenoti (assembly GCA_018749465.1). NCBI lineage: Eukaryota > Metazoa > Chordata > Actinopteri > Cypriniformes > Gobionidae > Paracanthobrama > Paracanthobrama guichenoti. The sequence goes on from CM031967.1 coordinate 26,393,697, forward strand.
TATTCTGGTGAGGGTGCACGCTGTGACTGGGAGAGGGCGGAACCTGGCATGCTTGTGACAGTCTGAGGTGAGCCATACAGTTTATCATGGTGGATGCCCCACTAGGCATTGTTTAGTGTCAGGTTTTTGCTGCTCCCGGCACTTTTTTTGTATTTTTAGGCCAAGTATAATTGTCATCATGTTTGTATTTTTTCTTGTTTTGTTTGTTTGTTTTGTACTTTATGCACACTGCATCTTTTTTTTTGGAACACAGCTTGTAAAATAAATAACCTCTGGCATTTGGGAAACTACTCCGTTGTACTGAGCCTTCCTAACTCCTCCCTGACCGCTCAACAACACACTACATGACAAATGTGATAATTTACACAAACAAAGCTAGACAGAGGGCTATTTATACACAAGGACTGATCACTGACAAGAAACACCTGTAAACAATCAATGACAAACAGAGCAGAGTATCACATGGCTAAGTGAACCAATAGGTGTGTTGGACATCAGCTGCGGCTGCTGTAACCGATCGGCAGGTAGGGAGGAGCTGCAAACGGAGACATGAAGTCAGACTCTTTCTGCTTCCCGCAGTGACGCTCGCACTGTGTTTGCATACTTTACCACAGCTGATGCACAGATATTTCAGAGACATTTTCATTCAATATTTCATGTAAGCCTACTGCTTAATACAGTATCTGTTTGTACAAGAATAAAGTTCAACAAGCCTATACTATCAATGTCTATGCTTTGTGTCAGTTTTATTTTGATAAACATGACTCAATATAACATCACAGATACATGAAAAGAGGTTTTACTGTTATAAAAACACAGATTTGTGAGCATTAGTGTAACTGAAGGTGTGAAGAATAAACATGAAATACACATGATTGCTGTCATGTGATGAATCTGGCCAATCGTGGAACAGCTGTGTCGTCACCAGAGCTTGTGCAGCTGCTCTGGAGAAGCTGCGCAGAATGAACAGAATGAACTTGAATCACTCTCGCGCCATACGTCACAGTCACGTCGTGGCAGCGCTGTCTAATTCTAACCGGCATGCACTGCTTCAAGTCAGCCTCTGACTGGTTTGTGCAGCGCTGTATGAAGTCGAACAAGCCTGATGAAAACATAACACACGAGATTAGGGAATCACATGACAACCAGAAACCATGACTGTGAATAAACTTTAAAATAGAAGGCATGAAACATGAACATGACACAAAACCAACCTTGACATATTTTCTTCATTGTTCACTTTGCCACTCAGTCTGGCCTTAATTATGTTTGTTTCTAACACACTGTATAGTCAGTGTTCAGTAATTTGCCTTTGCCGAGAGTTTGATTGACAGGCAATATGACCAATCATAACGCAGATATTATGTGCCATCTTTGCTATCCGCCATTTTATCCGACAAATAAACCAGACAGTAGAGTTAGTAGCTTAACGTTTGTAAGGCCTGCTAAAATTGTTCCAGTGAGGGTAACGATCTGCGGGTGAAGGTCTCTTGCGCATGTTTGGTGTTTTCAGCTGGACAAAAAGGATTTCATTCCAATTCCTCTTTATCTGACTCCATTTATCATAATTTTGAATTTAGGTTAGAATGTCAATTGGTTATTTGCTAATTTATATTTAATAGTTAACACACATTTAATTATTCTGTTTAACCCATTGTTGAAATTATACTCTTCCATAACCTGAATAATTCCAGAGTAAGTCAGAATAAATCAAAGTGTAACAATTTAGTAGCGGTTAGGTAAATATATAATGGCAATTACATAATCAATTCAAAGATAATCCATACATAATCATCAAATACTCTGAAGTAAAGAGTGAGAGATGCATTCCTGACTTTCTGAATATTACGTAACGCTGGGTATCTAGTGGACACCTAACGTTACGGGCCAACCTGGTTACAGTATTGAGCCCCAATCTTTTTGCCACATTGCTTTAAGTACTCAGACCAGACAGAAACCGCTTTCAAATGGAAACACGTTAACAATGGGAATTTAAATTGAATCACTCTCCCAAATGCCTGTATTGTTTTGTTTTTTTGTTAAGTGTTGAGTTGTACTTTGAACAAGTTCTTTTTGTTAGTTTGTTTTCCTGCTAAATTTCTGAGTGAAACTTGGACTTACAATGGACATTTTGCTTTGGCCTTTGTTGTACCTTTTTGGAATTTGTGGCACCCTGAATTAAATGGCATTTTTTTGCTGCTTGTTTAGCCACTGCACTGACCATCCTACAACACACAGCATCCGTTTATAGGTCTAAGCATTTGGTCATAATGTGATTAAGGTGTTTACATGCCTGTTTATTGCCTGTTTATTAAAATAGGCCTATGCCACATAGTTTATTTGTGATTGTTTACCACGATTATGAGCTTAGTCACATTCGTTTAATCAATGTATTGTGTTACATAAGGTAATGTTCGATCACAATATTCCCAAAATCCCATTATAATGGCATTATGAGGGTGCATGTAAACTACTCACTGATTTGTAGTGAGAGCTTGTTGGACGTAGCAACAGTAACTAAGAGGGGTGGGTCTTTGAGAAGGGTCGATTGGCCTCCCATTTGGATTCTTTACAAATCAAGCATTTATTAGACATGAAAACATGAATTGTGACACATTTGCTTGACATAGGTGTTCTTCACATCTTTGTCTCAAACTGATGTTGGTCCTGAGCAAATGCATTAGCCTGCCATTTTAGGTTTGCTTAGAGCTGACTGATGTTTAAGTGTAAGTGGTCATGGGTCATGATTAGAATGTCGTGATTGTGGAATGTTGTCATACAATTGTGATTAACAAATTGTTTTTTGTTTTTTTGTTCATGTCAGTCATGTTTTTTTTTTGTTTTTTTACTGTCAGCCAGTGCTCAAGGAACTTTACAGAGCATGAACATGAAAGTACACAACACAAAACAAGCAAACCAGACAAGATAACAGAAAATAGAATGTATGAAACAAATCACAATGACAAGCAGCTCCGGTGCTCAGAAAAAACTGCTTCGCTGATCCACGCCAATAAGTGTCTGAGGCCATTGATGCTGTTGAGATGAATAATAGCCAGCTAAAGTCTTACAGAGTGCACCTTTGAAATATTTCAAATAATATTTTAAATATTACAATAATTACAAGTGTTTTACTTTAGTTGTGATGGTGTCTGACATGCTGTTGTTATTGGAACCCAATGATTTGTATTATCAGTGCTTAAAAGCTGCCTTTGTCATGTGGCCAAAAGGAGAAAACAAATGTAAAGTTGAGGAGAAACAGGCCAGGGCACAGTAGACAGCTCTGGATGGGAGTCAGGAGGATGTGTTTTGGCTGTGGATGAGAGAGAAAGAGAGAGAGGGAGAGAGAGAGAGAGAGAGAGAGAGAGAGAGAGAGAGAGAGAGAGAGAGAGAGAGAGAGAGACAGAGAGACGAGCTGTGCTCTGTGTGTTGCTGTCATTGTGCAGTGTATTCCTGAGCGTTTCTGCTGCTGGTTCAGCCTTACATGGAACACTGGACTCACTTTATGTGCTTCTCACCTATAATTGCTCAGAGTCTAGGGAACAACTTGTGTTTTGACTTGGGTGGGACTTGTGTTTTGACTTTGGTGGGTTGGACTTGGGTGGGTTGGACTTGTGTTTTGACTTGGGTGGGTGCAACTTTTGTTTTGACTTGGGTGGGACTTGTGTTTGAGTTGGGTGGGACTTGAGTGGAACTTGTGTTTTGACTTGGGTGGGTTGACTTGTGTTTTGACTTGGGTGGGTGGAACTTGTGTTTTGACTTGGGTGGGACTTGTGTTTTGACTTGATTGGTCTTGTGTTTTGACTTGGGTGGGTGGAACTTTTGTTTTGACTTGGTTGGTCTTGTGTTTTGACTTGGGTGGGACTTGTGTTTTGACGGGTGGGTGGGACTTATGTTTGAGTTTGGTGGGACTTGGGTGGGACTTGTGTTTGAGTTGGGTGGGACTTGTGTCTTGACTTGGGTGGGACTTGTGTCTCGACTTGGGTTGGACTTGTGTTTTGACTTGGGTGGGACTTGGGTGGGTGGGACTTGTGTTTGAGTTGGGTGGGACTTGTGTTTGACTTGGTTGGGACCTGGGTGGGTAGTACATAGAATTTGGGTGGGTTGGACTTGAGTTTTGGGTGGGTGGGACTTGAGTTTTGCAGTTTTCAGGGCTATTTCAAGGGTTAGGGTTAGGGTTAGGGTTAGGGGTTAGGTTAGGGTTAGGGTTAGGGTTAGGGTTAGGTTAGGGTTAGGGTTAGGGTTAGGGTTAGGGTTAGGTTAGGGTTAGGTTAGGGTTAGGGTTAGGGTTAGGTTATAGGGATAAAAACGAATTTTGCACCCCCCCTCAAGTGCACCCCCCCTGTATTTTTGCACCCTTAGGTCCTAGAGAGCTGGAATTTCGTATATATACTAATTAGGCCACGCCCTGTCGATTGGGCGTGGTTTGGGACCTCTAGCACCAACAGGCACTGAGATATGGTATTGCACCCCCTTTGATTTGGGTGGGTGGGACTTGTGTTTGAGTTGGGTGTGACTTGTGTTTTGACTTGGGTGGGACTTGTGTTTGAGTTGGGTGTGACTTGTGTTTTGATTTGGGTTGGACTTGTGTTTTGACTTGGGTGGGACTTGTGTTTGAGTTGGGTGGGACTTGTGTTTTAACTTGGTGGGACTTGTGTTTTAACTTGGTGGGACTTGTGTTTTGACTTGGGTGGGACTTGTGTTTGAGTTGGGTGGGACTTGTGTTTTAACTTGGTGGGACTTGTGTTTTGACTTGGGTGGAACTTGTGTTTTGACTTGGGTGGAACTTGTGTTTTGACTTGGGTGGGTAGGACTTGTGTTTGAGTTGGGTGGGACTTGTGTCTTGATTTGGGTGGGACTTGGTGGGTGTGACTTGTGTTTGAGTTGGGTGGGACTTGTGTTTGACTTGGTTGGGACCTGGGTGGGTGGGACATAAAATTTGGGTTGGTTGGACTTGAGTTTTGGGTGGGACTTGAGTTTTGCAATTTTCAGGGCTATTTCAAGGGTTGAGTTTTGCAGTTTCCAGGGCTAGGGTTAGGGTTGAGTTTGCAGTTTCAGGGCTAGGGTTAGGGTTGAGTTTTGCAGTTTTTAGGGTTAGGGTTAGGTTATAGGGTTAGGGTTAGGGTTAGGTTAGGGTTAGGTTAGGGTTAGGGTTAGGTTAGGTTAGGTTAGGTTAGGTTAGGTTAGGGTTAGGGTTAGTTAGGGTTAGGGTTAGGTTAGGGTTAGGGTTAGGTTAGGGTTAGGTTAGGGTTAGGTTAGGTTATAGGGATAAAAACGAATTTTGCACCCCCCCTCAAGTGCACCCCCCCTGTATTTTTGCACCCTTAGGTCCTAGAGAGCTGAAATTTCGTATATATACTAATTAGGCCACGCCCTGTCGATTGGGCGTGGTTTGGGACCTCTAGCACCAACAGGCACTGAGATATGGTATTGCACCCCCTACCCCTAGGGTTGAGTTTAGCAGTTTTGTGTTTTGACTTGGGTGTGACTTGTGTTTTGACTTGGGTGGGACTTGTTTTTGAGTTTGGTGGGTTGGACTTTGGTGGGTTGGACTTGTGTTTTGATTTGGGTGGGACTTGTGTTTGAGTTGGGTGTGACTTGTGTTTGAGTTGGGTGTGACTTGTGTTTTGACTTGTGGGACTTGTGTTTTGGTTTGGTGTGACTTGTGTTTTGATTTGGGTTGGACTTGTGTTTTGACTTAGGTGGGACTTGTGTTTTAGTTTGTGGGACTTGTGTTTTAACTTGGTGGGACTTGTGTTTTGACTTGGGTGGGACTTGTGTTTGAGTTGGGTGGGACTTGTGTTTTAACTTGGTGGGACTTGTGTTTTGACTTGGGTGGAACTTGTGTTTTGACTTGGGTGGAACTTGTGTTTGACTTGGGTGGGTAGGACTTGTGTTTGAGTTGGGTGGGACTTGTGTCTTGATTTGGGTGGGACTTGGTGGGTGGGACTTGTGTTTGAGTTGGGTGGGACTTGTGTTTGACTTGGTTGGGACCTGGGTGGGTGGGACATAAAATTTGGGTTGGTTGGACTTGAGTTTTGGGTGGGTGGGACTTGAGTTTTGCAATTTTCAGGGCTATTTCAAGGGTTGAGTTTTGCAGTTTCCAGGGCTAGGGTTAGGGTTGAGTTTTGCAGTTTCCAGGGCTAGGGTTAGGGTTGAGTTTTGGGTTAGGGTTAGGTTAGGGTTAGGTTAGGGTTAGGTTAGGGTTAGGTTAGGGTTAGTTTAGGGTTAGGGATAAAATAGTGAATTTTTTGCACCCCCCCTCAAGTGCACCCCCCCTGTATTTTTGCACCCTTAGGTCCTAGAGAGCTGAAATTTCGTATATATACTAATTAGGCCACGCCCTGTCGATTGGGCGTGGTTTGGGACCTCTAGCACCAACAGGCACTGAGATATGGTATTGCACCCCCTACCCCTAGGGTTGAGTTTCGAGTTGTTTTGTGTTTTGACTTGGGTGTGACTTGTGTTTTGACTTGGGTGGTACTTGTTTTTTGAGTTTGGTGGGTTGGACTTTGGTGGGTTGGACTTGTGTTTTGATTTGGGTGGGTGGGACTTGTGTTTGAGTTGGGTGTGACTTGTGTTTTGATTTGGGTGGGACTTGTGTTTTGACTTTGTTGTGTTTTGACTTGGGTGGACTTGTGTTTTGACTTGGGTGGGTGCAACTTTGTTTTGACTTGTCTTGATTTGGGTGGGACTTGGTGGGTGTGGTGACTTGTGTTTGAGTTGGGTGGGACTTGAGTTTGACTTGGTTGGGACCTGGGTGGGTGGGACACTTTGGGTGGGTTGGACTTGTGTTTTGGGTGGGACTTGAGTTTTGCAATTTTAGGCTATTTCAAGGGTTAGTTTTGGGTTTCCAGGGCTAGGGTTAGGGAGTTAGGGTTGGCTAGGGTTAGGGTTTGTTAGGTTAGTTAGGGTTAGGTTAGGTTAGGGTTAGGGGTTAGGTTAGGTTGGGTTAGTTAGGGGTTAGGGTTAGGGGTTAGGGTTAGGGTTAGGTTAGGTTATTAGGTTAGGATAGGATAATTTTTGCACCCCCTCAAGTGCACCCCTGTATTTTTTGCACCCTTAGGTCCTAGAGAGCTGGAATTTCGTATATATACTACTTAGGCCACGCCCTGTCGATTGGGCGTGGTTTGGGACCTCTAGCACCAACAGGCACTGAGATATGGTATTGCACCCCCTTTGATTTGGGTGGGTGGGACTTGTGTTTGAGTTGGGTGTGACTTGTGTTTTGACTTGGGTGGGACTTGTGTTTGAGTTGGGTGTGACTTGTGTTTTGATTTGGGTTGGACTTGTGTTTTGACTTGGGTGGGACTTGTGTTTGAGTTGGGTGGGACTTGTGTTTTAACTTGGTGGGACTTGTGTTTTAACTTGGTGGGACTTGTGTTTTGACTTGGGTGGGACTTGTGTTTGAGTTGGGTGGGACTTGTGTTTTAACTTGGTGGGACTTGTGTTTTGACTTGGGTGGAACTTGTGTTTTGACTTGGGTGGAACTTGTGTTTTGACTTGGGTGGGTAGGACTTGTGTTTGAGTTGGGTGGGACTTGTGTCTTGATTTGGGTGGGACTTGGTGGGTGGGACTTGTGTTTGAGTTGGGTGGGACTTGTGTTTGACTTGGTTGGGACCTGGGTGGGTGGGACATAAAATTTGGGTTGGTTGGACTTGAGTTTTGGGTGGGACTTGAGTTTTGCAATTTTCAGGGCTATTTCAAGGGTTGAGTTTTGCAGTTTCCAGGGCTAGGGTTAGGGTTGAGTTTTGCAGTTTCCAGGGCTAGGGTTAGGGTTGAGTTTTGCAGTTTTAGGGTTAGGGTTAGGTTATAGGGTTAGGTTAGGGTTAGGTTAGGGTTAGGGTTAGGGTTAGGGTTAGGGTTAGGTTAGGGTTAGGGTTAGGGTTAGGGTTAGGGTTAGGGTTAGGGTTAGGGTTAGGGTTAGGTTAGGGTTAGGTTAGGGTTAGGGTTAGGTTATAGGGATAAAAACGAATTTTGCACCCCCCCTCAAGTGCACCCCCCCTGTATTTTTGCACCCTTAGGTCCTAGAGAGCTGAAATTTCGTATATATACTAATTAGGCCACGCCCTGTCGATTGGGCGTGGTTTGGGACCTCTAGCACCAACAGGCACTGAGATATGGTATTGCACCCCCTACCCCTAGGGTTGAGTTTCGCAGTTTTGTGTTTTGACTTGGGTGTGACTTGTGTTTTGACTTGGGTGGGACTTGTTTTTTGAGTTTGGTGGGTTGGACTTTGGTGGGTTGGACTTGTGTTTTGATTTGGGTGGGACTTGTGTTTGAGTTGGGTGTGACTTGTGTTTGAGTTGGGTGTGACTTGTGTTTTGACTTGGGTGGGACTTGTGTTTGAGTTGGGTGTGACTTGTGTTTTGATTTGGGTTGGACTTGTGTTTTGACTTGGGTGGGACTTGTGTTTGAGTTGGGTGGGACTTGTGTTTTAACTTGGTGGGACTTGTGTTTTGACTTGGGTGGGACTTGTGTTTGAGTTGGGTGGGACTTGTGTTTTAACTTGGTGGGACTTGTGTTTTGACTTGGGTGGAACTTGTGTTTTGACTTGGGTGGAACTTGTGTTTTGACTTGGGTGGGTAGGACTTGTGTTTGAGTTGGGTGGGACTTGTGTCTTGATTTGGGTGGGACTTGGTGGGTGGGACTTGTGTTTGAGTTGGGTGGGACTTGTGTTTGACTTGGTTGGGACCTGGGTGGGTGGGACATAAAATTTGGGTTGGTTGGACTTGAGTTTTGGGTGGGTGGGACTTGAGTTTTGCAATTTTCAGGGCTATTTCAAGGGTTGAGTTTTGCAGTTTCCAGGGCTAGGGTTAGGGTTGAGTTTTGCAGTTTCCAGGGCTAGGGTTAGGTTGAGTTTTGGGTTAGGGTTAGGGTTAGGGGTTAGGTTAGGTTATAGGGATAAAAACGAATTTTGCACCCCCCCTCAAGTGCACCCCCCCTGTATTTTTGCACCCTTAGGTCCTAGAGAGCTGAAATTTCGTATATATACTAATTAGGCCACGCCCTGTCGATTGGGCGTGGTTTGGGACCCCTAGCCAACAGGCACTGAGATATGGTATTGCACCCCTACCCTAGGTTGAGTTTCGCAGTTTTGTGTTTTGACTTGGGTGTGACTTGTGTTTGACTTTGGGTGTGACTTGTGTTTTGATTTGGTACTTGTTTTTTGTTTTGACTTTGGAGTGGGTTGGACTTGTGGTGGGTTGGACTTGTGTTTTGACTTTGGGTTGTGTTTTGACTTAGGTGGGACTTGTGTTTGAGTTGGGTGTGACTTGTGTTTTAACTCAGGTGGTTGTGTTTTGACTTGGGTGGAACTTGTGTTTTGACTTGTGGAACTTTGTTTTGACTTTGTTGTTTGAGGTTGGACTTGTGTTTTTTGACTGTTTGAGTTGGTGCAACTTTTGACTTTTGGGACCTGGGTGGGTGGGACTTGTGTTTGAGTTTTGGGTGGGACTCTGAGTTTTGCAAGTTTCAGGAACTTGGGCTAGGGTTTTGACAGTTTCCAGGCTAGGGTTGACTTGTGTTTTGACTTGGGTGGTTAGGTTATAGGGTTAGGGTTAGGGTTAGGGTTAGGGTTAGGGTTAGAAGGTTAGGTTAGGTTAGGGTTAGGGAAGTTAGGGTTAGGGTTAGGGGTTAGGGTTAGGGGTTAGGTTAGGGTTGGAGGGAGGGTTAGAGTAGGTTAATAGGGATAAAAACGACTTTGCACCCCCTCAAGTGCACCCCCCCTGTATTTTTGCACCCTTAGGTCCTAGAGAGCTGGAATTTCGTATATATACTAATTAGGCCACGCCCTGTCGATTGGGCGTGGTTTGGGACCTCTAGCACCAACAGGCACTGAGATATGGTATTGCACCCCCTTTGATTTGGGTGGGTGGGACTTGTGTTTGAGTTGGGTGTGACTTGTGTTTTGACTTGGGTGGGACTTGTGTTTGAGTTGGGTGTGACTTGTGTTTTGATTTGGGTTGGACTTGTGTTTTGACTTGGGTGGGACTTGTGTTTGAGTTGGGTGGGACTTGTGTTTTAACTTGGTGGGACTTGTGTTTTAACTTGGTGGGACTTGTGTTTTGACTTGGGTGGGACTTGTGTTTGAGTTGGGTGGGACTTGTGTTTTAACTTGGTGGGACTTGTGTTTTGACTTGGGTGGAACTTGTGTTTTGACTTGGGTGGAACTTGTGTTTTGACTTGGGTGGGTAGGACTTGTGTTTGAGTTGGGTGGGACTTGTGTCTTGATTTGGGTGGGACTTGGTGGGTGTGACTTGTGTTTGAGTTGGGTGGGACTTGTGTTTGACTTGGTTGGGACCTGGGTGGGTGGGACATAAAATTTGGGTTGGTTGGACTTGAGTTTTGGGTGGGACTTGAGTTTTGCAATTTTCAGGGCTATTTCAAGGGTTGAGTTTGCAGTTTCAGGGCTAGGGTTAGGGTTGAGTTTTGCAGTTTCAGGGTTAGGGTTAGGGTTGAGTTTTGCAGTTTTTTAGGGGTTAGGTTAGGTTATAGGTTAGGTTAGGGTTAGGGTTTAGGGTTAGGGTTAGGTTAGGGTTAGGGGTTAGGTTAGGGTTAGGGTTAGGGTTAAGTTGGGTTAGGACTTAAAAGTTGAGGTTAGGGGTTAAAGTTAGGGTTAGTTAGGTTAGGTTAGGTTAGGTAGGGACCTAAGTTGAAAATTTGGGGTAAGGCCTGAGTTAGGGTTAGGTTAGTTAAAGCCTAGGTTAGGTTAGGGCTGAAGAAGAAGAAGAAGTTAGGTTAGTGTTAGGTTAGGTTAGGTTAAGAAAGGTTAGGTTAGGGTTAGGTTAGTTAGGTTAGGTTAGGTTAGGTTAGGTTAGGTTAGGCTAGGGTTAGGGTTGAGGTTAGGTTAGGTTATAGGATAAAACCAATTTTGCACCCCCAAGTGCACCCCCTGCATTTTTGCACCCTTAGGTCCTAGAGAGCTGGAAATTTCGTATATATACTAATTAGGCCACGCCCTGTCGATTGGGCGTGGTTTGGGGACCCCAGCACCAACAGGCACTGAGATATGGTATTGCACCCCCTTTGAGGGTTGAGTGTTCTTGTAGTTTTGGTGTTTTGACTTGTGTTTTGACTTGTGTTGGACTTGTGTTTTGACTTGGGTGGGACTTGTGTTTGGAGTTTGGTGGGTTGGACTTGTGGGTTGAGTTGGAGTGGGGACTTGTGTTTTTGACTTGGAGTTGGGTGTGGACTCTGTGTTGTTTTGAGTTAGGTGTGACTTGTGTTTGATTTGGGTTGGACTT
>CM031967.1:26450719-26462540 GCA_018749465.1 Paracanthobrama guichenoti
ACAGACAGACAGACAGAGTCAGACAGACAGACAGACAGGCAGACAGACAGACAGACAGACAGACAGACAGTCAGACAGACACAGTCAGACAGACAGTCAGACAGACAGGCAGACAGACAGTCAGACAGACAGATAGACAGACAGACAGACAGACAGACAGTCAGACAGACAGACAGATAGTCAGACAGGCAGGCAGACAGTCAGACAGACAGACAGGCAGGCAGACAGACAGACAGTCAGACAGACAGACAGACAGATAGACAGACAGTCAGACAGATAGACAGACAGTCAGACAGTCAGACAGACAGACAGACAGACAGTCAGACAGACAGACAGTCAGACAGTCAGACAGACAGACAGTCAGACAGACAGTCAGACAGACAGTCAGACAGGCAGACAGACAGACAGGCAGGCAGACAGACAGTCAGACAGACAGACAGACAGACAGACAGTCAGACAGACAGTCAGACAGGCAGACAGGCAGGCAGACAGACAGACAGTCAGACAGACAGTCAGACAGGCAGACAGACAGACAGACAGATAGATATGTATGCGGTGTGTGTGATTGAATTATTTCAATTTCATTAAATCCACATAAAAATTAAATGACGTAAATGTGTAATAATTAAAAAGTAAACATATAATTTATGCCAAAATTGGTAACAGTGTAAATGAATCTATAATTAGGGGTTTGTTGTAACTGTTTCCTCACAATAACGTGATGACATGAATGATTGAGTTTGAAGAATGCTGGCAACGCTACAATTCGTGTAAAGAAAAAGAAAAAGGAAATGTATAATTTACCTGCCAGGGGTCCAAAAAAGATAACTTGCTGGGTGTTTGAAACTAGTTGATGCTATGCTATTTGTTTTAAATATCAGTTTGCTGTCTAAAGAACATGGGAAAATGTATTTATTGGTTTGAAAAAGTAACTAATCAGTCCCTATGGAAAGTGCCAGCTATGCTGCGGCAACTCAATACATCTCCCAGAGAGGTTTTTTGGGGGAATTACTCATCACTGGCACATGGCCAGGAGATTGGTGTTATTGTCAATTTTAGAGTGTTGAACTATGGGAAATAATTATGTGGCACAGTGATGTGTAGACTCAACAAGAGTCACTATCATTGAAAAACACGTGATGGAAAAGAAGCGAAACACTAAACATCTTGTTACAATGATTATTTATTAAATTTAAAATATCTTTAGCACAGATTAAAAATCAGACACCTCCAACTATCATGATCGTCATGAATTGAAAATAAACATTCCTAAAAAAACAGTCCCTCTTCCTCCGTTGGATCCATGATCTCCTTCATAGAATAGTCTCTGGTTTTGTTATAAATGTACAGGTCATTGCATAGGGCTGAGGCAAAACTGATCGCAATACTCTTGGGTTTCGTTGACGTCAATCACTGCATGGCCATAGAACATAGCAAGATACATGTCATATGTACTAAAACAAAAAGAATTAAGTGCTGAAAAAAGGCCTTTTGAGTCAGGAAACCAGGATACACTTCGACAAAACAGATGGAACGAAATACACATAATTATTGGTTATTAATGTTCTGTGAGCATATGAGGTTTGGTTTTGAAATGTAGGGCCATGGTTCAAAACCCAGACATTGTTCATCCTCCCTCCCCGACATCATGGTGTTTGCCTCAACCCTCGTACAGAAACGTCTGAAGGATAACAAGAAACATGGGAAAAACACTGTGGGATTGACCGCCAGATACAGTATAACCGCGCATACCGAAAGAATAAATAAAAATAAAACAAAAATCACAATTTTTCACATCTGTTTATGAGATCATGTTTATTTGACCAATCGTTTTATGCTCCTTTTTCTTAATTCACTTCTTTTTTTTTTAGCACATGCCATATGCGATTTTGATTATAAAAGTACCTGAAACAATTGCTAGAGTGTCAGCATGCATAGCTGTTCGATATTTACAGATGTATGTACAACACAGAGGAACCGACGACAGCGGAGGTGGACGACATGAGACCAATAATGACGGGAAAATTTACAGCATTTTCTTTTACTTATTACATGCAGCAATGGCGGAAAATTCAACACAACCTTTCTAGAAACAGAGGGATATTACTCTTAACCAGTAAGGTCATCACGGCTGTTTCAAGTGATTCTCTCGCCGGATCAGAACGTGATGCTCTAGATATGACAGATACTCTACACTGAGCACACAGGAAGTGAGTGTTTGGAGAAACTACATGGAAAACGCATCACGCCCGTTCACGCTGTCGCGCTACAGGGGTACTAGTTAACAGCGAAAGAACTATCTCTGCCAACTATAAACTCTCAGCCGGCACAGGACTTTAATACTGATGGCAAAAGAGGAATTAAATCACAATTTGTACACTAAATACAGTCAGATTTCACCAGGTGTGCATGATGAGGGCTTCATTTCTGGGGTCAACAAATAAAAGATAGGTCATTCCCTTTCAGGAAGTATTAAACACCTGTGTAACGCTTAATCAAAAGAAGCACGCTTACCACTACACTCTAATCAGACACTATGAACATTTTCTTATGTTAAATATACAATTATGCGGAGCAGGATTTTGGACCAATGAGATTTCACGATGGGCGGGGCTAGTAGAAATCAAGCAAGGAATAGTCCTGTCGCTTTATCGGATCACGCCTGTTATCATCTCAATTATTTATTGCTAAACAAAACTACTTATTTGGATCTGTATGCATGAGGTTTCACATTGAACATTGCCTTTGATACAGGAAGACGTTTAGTTATTTCTTATTGCAGGACTTCGGAGAGTATGGAAGTATCTTGTGTCCTTCGTTTCTTTATTATATTTGATAGAGGATGCTTTGGTTTGGTTGTTAGTATTGCTGCAAAAATGATCAAACTGTTTTGGTGTTTTCCTAGAAGTTTGAATACCTGTATGATGGGGAATATGGTTCGTTTAAGTGTTGAATACTTCAGTATTTGACTTCTAAACTGGTGGATCACGACCCAAATTGTGAACAGCAATGAAAAACAATGCTAACCATATAATTGTGCATGGTTGGCATCCGAAAGAAGATACTTGTCTTTCACTGTTGGCGTCAAACATGTTCAATACATTTGAATCTATGCACCAATTCGTCGGCATGAATAAGACCATGTAACGCACAAATCTTGTACTACAAACAATTGTAGTACAATGTTGGGATGTCACTTGATGTCCAATTATAAATCTTGGTTCCTGAAGCAAAACCCAGTCGAGAAGCACCGCTTTAACCGATCTCGGGTTTCTGGGCCGAGCTCCTGATAAATGCGAGCCGTACCTGGTCCAGCATGTTAATGAATTTTATCATAAAGCTTATCGGTCCAAGAGGGTCAAGCGCCAGGAGGTTCAGCATAACGGCAATAAGATCCATGTTCTCTTATTCAGTCTGACAATCCAATCTCAACATCTCCCACAGCTAAATACACCAAAGCAGGAGGCTCATGGTTAGAAACCCTATTATTGTCCCACTGCTAACGGATAAAGGAAATGGCGTTCCAGTCTGCAGCCTCAATGGATCAATTGCAGATCTATATTTAGTGAAGATGCATCTGAGAAAGCTTGATGGGAATGTATTCAGTGTTCAAGTTCTAATAAAGCACATGTACTAAACCCCAATTGAACAATCAAGCCGACTGTATGGCGAGCATATCTGAGTTAAGCTGTAATTCAGACGGCGATTACAGTAATAAAGTCGCCTAAGCTAACCGCTAGCTCTGCTTTAGCCGTATTCAGTTGGCGCGGCTCTTATATGAGGCTGCTGGGATTTAACCATGTGTTCTCCCTGCATCTCACATCCGCTAGGAAGACTAGGCAGGCTTTGGAAATGGGCTAAAGCGCATTTGGAAGTGGGTTCGTATTCATTTCAGCCCATTTTTTGGCTAAGGGACAGCAGCGCGCTAGCCAGCGCTGAAATCGCACTCCACATCCATTAGCGCTGGTAATCTCAGTCACGCTAGTCTTCACAGTGTGTCATTACAGAAGGCATTAGCAGAGCCAAGTAGCGTGATGCAATAGAGCACGTGCGCCTGTGAGGAGTGCATTAGCGTTAACTTTGAGCTGTTGGGCACTGTATCCTAATCAAGATGAGGTGACAACAAGGACACGTGAAGAACACAGCGCGGTTTTCTAAGATGAAACACTTCTTGAGCTAGCCTGAGGTGTTTTGCTAGATGCCAAGCTGGTATTCAGTGGTTTTGGAAAACCAAACTAAAACATTGTTTTAGTTTGTTTTCTTGCAGCTTAGCCTATGCTTAAAACATATACATGAGCGTAAAGTTGTAAAAGATTGGGGCATTATGAAAATCAATACTTGCAAACCATTTCTATGGTTTCTAGACCTATATCCTGGGTTTGGATTTCAGAGCTCATTTGTTATTCCTAATGATCTAATCGAAAGCTAGGAAGCATTTTGCTCAACATCTAGCTGATTTTCCTATCACAACCTCACCTTAATAACCAGGGAAATAATTTCACGCAGCTTTGAACGAGTGCAAACACTTTTTTTGTGCATATAACTACGTTAAATGTAATTACAAGAGCAGTGAATCCATAAAGTGCATCTTTGCATATTGACTCGCTGCGTTGGGTTCGCTAGAGGGGTTGAGTGACATTTTTCCATCCTTTCATATTCCCAGCTTCAAATATGTATTAACTTATCACTGCACAAGCAGGTAAGACTCCAGAAAGATCCATCCTTTTGATGTCATGTTTATTGCCGCACTAACCAAAGCAACATGCAGCATCTGTGTACTTCAAAAGACGCTTGGTCCGACACGCAGATACAGAAAAACACACAGACTAGAGTTAAATGGGGATGAGCGCACTGAATATCTGACTACAGCCTTGGCTTTCTTCCTGCAAGTTTGTGTGTGTGTGTGTGTGTGTGTGTGTGTTTCTAACAAGCGTTCTGTCACAGTCTTTGCCAGCTTGAGCTACAGCTGTTGATTTGGCTCCTTAAATGAGCCAATGTCTTTGTACTGTTGCACGCGTGTGTGTATTTGCGTCTGTTTAAAGAGTTGGCCACTGGTGCACGTCCCTATAAACGTCTGCCAGACGATCTCCTAAACGTTGGCCTGCGCTTTTTTCAGATCTGAGACGCTCCTGCACTATTTGAAGATAAAGCGGCCGTCCATTTCATGTGCATCTCACAGAAGTTAACTTCCTGCAGGAGTCGTGTGTGAAGTCGCGCAGGACGGTTTCTTCTGTGAGAGGAGGGATATAAAAACGAGTCTGGATACATTTGAACTGCACGTCGCCTCTAATTCTGTCTGACATGTTTTTCTTTTCCTCTGAATCTTCAGCCCTCTTTCCCCGAGACAGTTAAAACACCCGGGATAGCCAACCGTCCCCGACAATTAGACTCTGATCAGCCGTGCGGAAAAGTGCAGAGCATCTGTAAGACGTGAAGAGTCTTTGTTTCTGTGTAAACAATCAAACCCGAGGGCACAAACAAAATAGACCTTAAAAGAGGCTTGACTGGGGGCGTACATGCTGTGCTCCAGACACAAATGAGTGGTTTTGATGTTTTGTGAGTTTTGTAACGTGAGGGGATGAGGATGGAATTGCTAGACTGGCCTGTGAACCCTGGCTGAACAGTATGATACGGCTATAATCTTAGTTATAGTCTAGTTATATGACAGATGCTAAAGCTAAAGTGTGTCCTTTTTATCCAATTTAATGTGCACACTGTTTGTTTGAGTGGCCCCACATCAGCCAATGGTATGATATTGGGGCCTATGTTTTTCAAACAACAGAAGATGGCTGTTTTCTGCTAGTTTGGTGCTGAAATAACACACTTCACCTTTACACACCTCTTCATCTTGGAAAAGTGATTCCAGTCCTTTCTAAAGGGAGTAAGGGGTTCACACTGAAAACGATCAGTCACTGGAGTTCACCAAAACGCAAAAGCCAACTGCAGTATTAGATGGCGGACTGTGTATCTGCATTGGTTGTCGCCAAATTTAAACGCGCCAAATTTGTCGCCTCTCGTTGAAAACGAATGACTTCCAGTTGCTTTGCTGAAAATCGCTGTCAGTGTGAACGGCCCTTTAGAGCTTTCCATGAGGCCTGGCCATTTATGCATGCGCTACAGAGGATACTGGGATTTGGGCTGCATGTCTCCAACCTGTCTTGAGTGTCTTTCCATTTGATATCCTTGTGTGGATCCCTTAAATGTGTGTTTGTGTGCATATGAGTCTGTGTACATGTAGACGCCTTCTCCAGCAGTGACAGAAAGTCCCCATTGACTCAGTGACATCCAGAAATCCCTTTGACATGAGATGAATGGACAGTTTTGGCAGGCTGCCCCACAGTCATCTTTACAAGACTTCCCCAAAGCACTTCCTTTCTGCTATGTACAGTATCTACAACTATACCGTTTGTGTGTGTTGATCATTGTCTGTGATTCTTGGCAGGTGTACAAGAGATATACAATAAACCTGCCAATTGAGTGCTTCTCAGTTCAAGTTTCTGAGATATTATATCCCATTTTTCTACTTATGGAGGAGATACCGTTGTTGTCGGTTGTTTTCCTGCTAACCTTCGAGAGGATTGAGCATTCAGACAGCGTGAGGTTTGAGTCCATCTTAAAAGCTTTTATAGACCTTGCCAGAATTGAACACCATAAACCAGCTCATCTTGGTGGTTTCTAGACTAGTATTTGGCAGGTACCTATATGACAGCATGCAGATTGTTGACAGCCATGTGTCCAATGTACAAGTACAACAGGAACTCCATTTGAACACGCTCACAGTCTGTCCCATGGTGTCTTTTGATTGGCTGTGAAGCACTCCCCCCATCTCATGATGAGTTTTAGGGGGTTAGAGGTGTCTTTGGTATTGCCCTGTCCCTTTGAAGAGCACCACCCAGTTTTTCCAGCTGTCTCTTTCCCTGTGCAGGAACAAGAGTCAAGAGTCTAACAATGTATTTGTTTTTGTTTCCACAGCAACAGGGAGCGGCCACTACCGTCTACTGCGCCGTGGCTCCAGAGCTGGAGGGTATCGGAGGGATGTACTTCAACAACTGCTTCCGCTGCTTGCCCTCTCCGCAGGCCCAGGACACCACGGCCGCCCTAAGCCTGTGGGAACTCAGCGAGAGGCTCATCCAGGATAGATCCACCCCCCCTCAGGTGCTCTGACCCCATGATCCCCGCAGGGCCGCCTACAGGAACATCACGGCTATGTAGAGGATTCAGGCATAGGATAATCATTGTTTGAAGGGGCAAAAACGATGAGAAGATGCAATTCTAAACTGTACAAGGACGTTGGCAATCAAGCTAGGAAGTTATCTGAGGATCGGAAACTAGAACCACGCGGGCTGGGACTTCTAAAGCAGATAAAGAGATGCAGAGAGACAGCGAGAGATTCAATTCAATTGTGTTTCTCTCGTTCTCAAAGGCGTAGTCACTCAATCCTGCATTAGGCTTTAACTAGGTCTAGATCACTCTATAAATGTCTCCTTAACAAGCAATAATGTTTGAATTGTCTTTAGAGGGGGTCTATATGGTTTAAATGGATGTTTACAGCATACAAATACTCGTCTGTTTGGAGATCAATGTCAACCTTTACGTCTGTACAGATAAAAATGTTGAATAAATGTTGTAACGGCGTAACCTACAAAGACATAATGCAGGAAATGTACAATTTGTGAACTATTTACAAACATGGTGTAGAATAAGCCTGTATCGATATCCTGTACACAATATACACAAGCTGCTGTTCTGAAAGAATCTCAATGCTGTTGTCTTTCTTAACCCCATCTGGCTTGAGCCTCCCCACCACCTTTTATAAAACGCTGGGCTAATGTGAAGAACAATAAAACAGCATCTGGTACGAGAACCGGAGGGCCGTCAGTGGCAGAGACACAGAAAAGGTCCATGTGGTCTGAAAATATCTGGTGGAAGTTCCTTTTCAAATTCCTTTTATTGTCCGGATTGCATCATCAAACATGCAGGGATGTTTCAAGGCGTTCCTAATTTGTTTTTCATTGTTGGCGAGACATCTGACTGTAAAATCAGGGTAGAGTCAGTAGAAGGGGATTGTGGGTAAGGCTGAGGAATGGCACTCAGGTTGATAAAGGGTTTCTGATTTCTCTCGATCCTCCATCATCTTCCTCCTCCTAATCGTTGTCTTCATCAGGGGTTGATTTTGGAGAGGTTGTGCTTTGTGGCAGTCTTGGAGCCGTGGGTCACCCTAAGCCAGAAGCGTTCCAGTCTTACACTGTCTGAAAAGAAAGAGAAGAAGAATGAATTCAAAATAAAATAAAAAAACATGATTTTAAGTAGTTATTTTTTTTAAGAAAAAATTTGATCGGCCTGAATTAATTCTCAGTGCTGTTAACCGAGTTCAATAATCTTTTTGTTGGAGGGAAAATTAGTATACGATTCATTTTCATGAACAAGTTCAGAAATATGAATCATCTATTAATTTTAGTCATTCATTTTAAAAAGTCCCTNNNNCCTGTGACATTTTTCTACAACTTTCAAGTTAGATTGATTATCCTAAAGTGAAGTGACTTTGTTCTTTTTATTGATTTTGTTGAATAAATTCTTAATCATTAAGGGCATCACTACTAATGAAGGATGTGTGCTCAGCACACACTGTTTTACACACTACATACATTTGCTATTTTAAATGGTGTACAGTATGCATTGTGATAGCGAAAATTCTTTTACATGACACCCCAGTAAAAAGGACTTCTCTAGGGATTTAAACCAGGAAAGTGTCCTCTATCTCGCGAGTCAGGGGTGAGCGAGTTTCCCCATAGTGACATAAGCTGAACCCTTCTTCGCCTGTGTGTTTAGTGAGGCTTTGACCATGACCCGGAACAACTCCATAAACAAACCGCCTGTCACACGCATTACTCACTCCAACAGAGTAATTGACACATCAAGAAACCAATCATAAAAGAGACCCGTCCCGCCCTTTCATGCTTGTGCGGCCAGTGGAATCAATAACCTGCACCAGCAGACAAGGATAAAAGCAGCGTTTCCACACCAGAAAACCAGACGACATTTCAGCACAATTGCAACTTGAGTCACAAATGAAACATGCAAAATAAAATCTTGATCTGTTCCCAACATGTGAGAAACCCAGCATGTGATTTGAAGAGCTGATTGTGTAATGCTCAGAGTACATTCTCTCCTGCACAAACAGGGTTGCGTAATGTACATGTAGACAGCGTACCCTTCTCAGTGCAGGTGGCCTATCTGTGTTTGCTCCCACACACACTCACACATACTGTATAAGGAGACCATGATGCAATGCAGAAATTGCACACACATGGAGCAGGGTACAATACCAAAAGATGGACAAGATGTTCCCAGAATTCCTTGTACAGCCAAGGGAAAAGAGGTTGTCTGAAAATATGGTACTCATAAACAAACAAGCACTTCCTTCTGTATGTTCGAGTTGAGCGTGTGTGGGATTGGAGGTGGGGCGGCACTCTATTTCTGGTTCCACTCAGTCTCTTCCCTGTTCGCGCTCTCTTTCTTGTTCTATCTGTTCTCTCCAGAGAGGTAGAGAGGTCTGGGAGAGGTAGAGGCAGTAAAAGTGTCACCGTGTAATGAATGGGCCCCTGATGGAGGGAGAGAAAGAGAGTTGGGGGGAGGAGGAAGAGGAGAGACTGGTTGTTATTTGTCTGAGATTGAGGGAGGATAGCTAATGATGTGAGGCATGTAAACCTGAAGTGGCACTAAACCATTTGTGTGTGTGTGTGTGGGAACCAGTGGGACCGTCCCGGTCCTGGATAACGGGAGATAAAGTGGGAACACAGATGTAGTGTTTCTGGGCCAGCCAGGTGTCACACACTGTATTGTTTGCAAATGTCTGAACATAGATAGGAAAGCTTCCAGAGTCTCAACAAGGGTACCACTCCGCAAGGTCTTTTCCAGGGGCCCCGGAACCAGAGGGAGTCTTGTAGTCCACACCCCCGTTGTCTGATTTATGTATAGGTGACTTTGTTCGCTCACACTAAAGCAAATTCCAAAAACAGATAAAGGTGCCGGCTTTGAAGGCAGAAATCTCATCCCAGTGTCTATCTCTGGGTTGATGTCCATCTCCTATCAACCTCTCCACTCTGGTGATCTATCGAGGTTACATGTTTTGAGGTTAGCAGTTGCAGTATCATATTCCCTTAAATGCTTGGCCAAGATTGACAATCGCCTGACCTACAAAAAGGACACAAACCTTTTCTAAATGTGTCTTAAATGCACTGAGAACAAACAAAACCCAATA
This sequence comes from Paracanthobrama guichenoti, assembly GCA_018749465.1. Classification (NCBI taxonomy): domain Eukaryota; kingdom Metazoa; phylum Chordata; class Actinopteri; order Cypriniformes; family Gobionidae; genus Paracanthobrama; species Paracanthobrama guichenoti. The sequence goes on from CM031967.1 coordinate 26,460,981, forward strand.
ACAACATGCACTAAACGATGTTGACAGTGTGCCACAGGTGACGTGGCATCTGAGGTTTCTGCCTCAAGGTCTTCTGGAAAACTGTTGGGCCTGTGTTGGCTTCCATCCCCTGCTCAAGCCTCTCTACCTTCGGGGGAAGTCTGGGTGGCAATCATTTGGGTTTTATGACCCGTTTCTGCCTCCCCAGCAGAAGGAGCAAATGCTCAGCTGGGTCTAGACAGACGCTGGTGATATTGTTCTCCTCAAGGCATAGATTGGCATGCAACAAAAACAACAGAGTTGCCTCCAGAGTTGCGCCAAGTCTGGCTCCAATGGATACACTAGTTGTTAAACAGATACATTTTTATTTGCCAAACTAGACTATATGATATAGATATTTGGGAACAAGCCATTTGTTGAGAATCTACAAGATAAGGCATATTTCAAGATAAGTGCACCATCAGAGTTTGACTGAGAGTGTTCAGCTCAGGTCAGAAGTATCTAAATAGTCAGGCTAAGATGGGCTGGTATAGGTCAGTCCCAAAAAGAGCTTATCCTACAAGTCAGGGATCAAAAAGACTCCTTTAAAAAGTCAAAGACTTGTGTAATCCAAGCTCTTTTTCCCCAAATCCTAGAGAGACATTATGTTCAAAAATGATCTCAACTGCTTCTATACCCGTGCATGTTCTGCCAAGAAGACCTTTGTGTCCGAGGCACTGGAAGATTCATGAGTGGATGTTTTTCTCGTTTCTTCAACGGAGCCTTATTGATCATTGTATCGGAATCATTAGATAGTTAATCAATGCTTTTTCTTTCTGCACTCTAAGGCCAGCATATATATACTAGCTCACCTCAGTACACTCACTGTTTCCACAAATCTAGCTTGAATAATCTTTATATTTCACAGCAACATACAACTACCAAAAAGTATCCTATGACATGCACCTCTTCCCCCCTTACATTTACAATAGTAAAACAATGACCTTAAAACAAACAAACAAATTGTAGTTCTGACATGATTATGATAAACATTTAGTACTATGTTATGTATCACAATACCATGGTATTACCATCTGCTCTCATTGAGTACTTTTTAACCCCTTTACATACAAAGATCGCCGACGGCCTCAGATTACTGTTGTTCAACATTCACTGCATGCTAAAACATCACACTCTTACTTGATCTGGACAAACTGAGTATCATTAGACAGATTAAAGACTCAGGTTTATTTGTGTTCACATAGATGAACTAGATAGCGTCTGTTAGTTTAAAAGTGCACATATTTGGAGAAATATTGATTTATTCTCACGTTTGCAAAATATTTAGTAATATAGAATACCATTTCTATTCATTCCCCACTGAATTATGCGATCTGCTGTGTCTCTCCTATTCCTGTTTTGCATCATTTATGACTCATCGAGCGCTTATTCGATGTACAGCTGTCAATCATCTTACATGAGTCAACATGACCATCATATATGTGTGATTTTCATGTGATTTGGGGTATATTCATATGAATAAAGAATGTTTACACTATACATGCTAAGCAGGTGTAGCGGATTAGATGCATATAAAATGCT
>CM031967.1:26493859-26505581 GCA_018749465.1 Paracanthobrama guichenoti
TGTTTTCATTGCTGTACGATAGGGGGCGCTATTACACCTCTCCTGAACGAGTACAGAATCTTCTGAATAAAAGACATGCAAAGAAGATGCAGAAACAAGCAATCTCATATAAGCAGATGCATATGTAAAATAACACGATCATCGACATTAAACCGCATATAAATCAAAACTGTCTAATGTTACTGAATGAAATGTTGACCCAGGACGAGCGATGGGACTGTGAAGCTTTGAGGGTGTTGACTCAATCTGTCCATCTGTGTTTTGATCTGAATCACATCCGAACGTAACGTTAGTCTTTTACAAAAAATATTTTTTTAAGCTTTATGCTCTCAATTTTGCTTTATCATAAAACTTGCAACATTCAAGTGTTGATTAATAAAAGAATGCATGAATCTAGAATAAAGCAGAACGGCAGGGGAAACACTGAAAACTTTTGTTGTTTTTAATGGGTCACAGACACTTATTCATTCTAATTTAACATAATCTTGTCTTTTAACGGTTAACAAACAGTTTCATTTGACAGTTAGGGGCAAAAAACTAAATGAACATCCCTACTTAAAAGTAATGGCTTAATAGTAATAATAATCTGCAGCCAATCGATTGGAGCATCCCTAAGAATAATGATGATAACACATTGGACATGTTTGCCCAGTATTTTTGGGCAATATCTGTGTTTTTTGCAGTCCAACCAAATGATCTCTGAGGACAGTAAAGTTGCCCACTTTTGTCCATTTATAAGTATATAAATCGTTCTACTTGACTCAAGCTAAAAGTTCATTGTGAAATAATTATCTATGGAAAGGCATGTGACCCATTGCCAGCGTATGGGATAGGATCTGGCAGGCATGGCTCAATTTAATGCCAACCAGAAAACACGCTCCATGAAATCCCTGTAAGGATCACAGGAGTGTGGTCCCCCTTCAACCCGGTTTGTTATGGCCTGGAGGAGCAGATCACATGGCAGATTTCACATTCTTCAGGGTTTCAGCAGACAGTCATCCAGGCAATCTTCCCATGATGCCCACAGTGAGGGGTGGAGGCCTGACTCTTCTGGCCTTGACCTCTCAGAGCAGCCATGTGAGTCTTTAATCCTCGCCCGGACACCCTGAGCCTCTTCATCTTCATGGATTTCCTCTTCCTCATCCGTCATTTGAAGGGTTTGAAGATGAAATTATGCATGGTGTCGCAAACGCTCTTTAACCATCATAAATATGTGAGTAAAACTTTAGCAGAATCGTTCAAAGCTTTACATGTTTTCTGGTTGGAACTGGGTAGAAAAATACTACTGTGATGTATCGCAACAGCTAAAAAAGAATTGGCGGGCGCAATCTGTGTGGTTGTCATGAAAATGTTACAATGCAAAAAATTGCAATGGTCTTAAACATGATTTGTTTTCTTAAGTTTAGTTTCCTATTAATTTTGGGATACAATATGGATACACAAACAGGTTGTGTGAGTTTCTGCAGTCTGTCTGGTCAGAATTCACACACACACATTTTAAGGAAGCGAGCAGAAGATGTATTTCCCACTTTGAACAAAGTGGGGATTTCCTCCAGTGAGATACTCAACCAACCAAGTACAACTGTAGGTGGAAATGTGTCTCAGAAACGTGTGCTGTGGCTTTAAATTTCTTCTTTGTCAGTCAGAGGAGAGTTAGTTGCCTCCTCATAGTCTCTGTTTACGTGGATACGATCATGTTTACTGTACGATGGAGTGTCTTGAAGTTAATTTAATTTTCAGGATGCCTCAATGAGTTCAGCTGAATTTCATCTGATTGGACAGAGAAAGAAAGAGAGCCTGTTTTGTCTGTCTGTTTGTAGAAGAATGTGAATGATGTTTTGTCTCTGAAAAAACGTTACTAAGGCGGCTGCGAGGTGATTGCATGGGTGCCAATGTCAAAAGTAACAACCTCAAGTTTCTGATATTGCTCATGTCCCTCTTCAATGTACATCTGATCACTTCGAAAGGTTCTCTGCACTTTTATCATTCATGTCACTGTGGGATGGGTTACACATCAAGGTTTAAAGGCCTGTTCACACCAACACGAATGTTCGGCACAAAAAAAAATTGATTTGTCTGTTCAGACCAATGTGTAAAAAACAGCAGAAGGGCCAAATTAACATGCACATTTACTCTCTGACAGTATAGGACAAATACAGCGGTTACCCTGGTTAATGTGGTGCGCTGCACAGTTTTCAAACGGTACATGTTTTCAAAAACCTGTGCAGATATTTGTATTCACTCTGTTTTTTTATTAAATACACCAGATACAAGAGTACAGTGAAAAGATAGCCTGTTCTGGATTCTTCCCCTGCTATTGAGCGTGAAGGTGTGCACGGCAAAAATTACGTAATTGCGGAGTGGGCGTTGTGCGTGTGGAGAGCGCGAGACCTAATTTCGCTTGGCGTTGTGCACGGCAAATTTTTCAACTTTGAGCGCTGCTGTGGTGGTTTTGGTGAAGTGTACTAAAATAAACATTGTCACATGTACCTTACTTCTCACCGCTGTTTCCTGATGGTTTATAGAACAATTACTCTGAGTCGCCCTCTGTTGTTTCAAAGAATAGTGCAATGGCGAGCGCGTCGAGTATAAACGCCTCGTCCGTTTGTGCACGTGCTGTGGAGCCAGGCCAAAGTATAAACAAGGCTTTAGGTGATCCGTGCAAACCAGGCGCCACGTGTCAAAACACACATGATTCTCGGATTGATGGCAAAGTTTAACCATCATAGAGCAAATTTGCTCATTTGCACGTTTTAGGCCCTGTCAGTGTCCTCATGAACACAGCTGCGTACGTGAACGTATACAATTGAGTGAGAAAACGGATGCGTATCATTATATTGGATCCGTGCATTCGGTCTGAAAGCGGCAGCGGCCTAATATACTAATATATGGCTGTCTGTCATTAATGACAATCAAACAACAAAATACAGAGAGAATCCCTTTTGTAGGTTTTTTTTTTTTTTTTTTTGATTTACATTTGATAATTCAAGTTCTGTACCTGAAAAACATAAAGCACTGTTTATTTCATCTGTATGTTCTGCTTGTAATGTGTTTATTATTTTCTGTGCAGATTCACTCCACTAGATTCTAGAATAATATGATTTGTTCTTTACAAATAGAGTTATTCAAGTCATCTAGTAAATATATATTGCCGTAAAACTAAATATCGCAATGTCAGTTTTTTCCAGTATCGTGCAGCCCTACAGGACGTTATCATGAGCTGGAGTGGACACAACTATAAAGATCACTATATCTAATTATATTAATCATTGGTGTGAACAGGCCTTTAATACTTAGGAATGGGGGTTTTGTTCAAATCACTAATCTTAAGTATGAGTGATAGTCATGCTTGCCTTGGTAAAGTCCACTTAATGTTAAATTAGATTTATAATGAAATAAATACAGCTCTGCAAAGTTCAAAATATAATCAGGAGAGAAAACGTAAGCTGAGTAGAAGTGGTCCGTAATGCTAATCCGGTTTAGTTCAACCCCCACGTCCTTTGACATTTCTAAAATTCCTTTTCTCCGTATGTGCCCCCATCTTGTATTGTTATTTCTCTTTATCTGTTCCTCTTTTCCCTTCTCTCTCTCTCTCTCTCTCTCTCTCTCTCTCTCGCTCTCTCTCTCTCTCTCTAAGGAGCTGGAGTTTGGGACACATATGGCTGTGTATGATGAGAATATCCTAAAGAACCCCTTTTACCTGGCCCTGGAGAAGCACCGACCGGACTTGTGCAGCCGGGTGGCAGAACTCCATGGCATTGTGAGTCTCTTCCACATTTCATGTGCTTTAATGCTGTTTAAGTTCATCTGAACCGCTCTCACACAGAGCGTTGTGTGTTGTGTTGTTTGTGTGTTGAAACGATGAACGGATTTATTTGTGGAACAGAATTAGTCATGTATTCATTCATGTGACTGTGGTCAGTTCGCATGCGGTCAGAAAGAGGTTCTGTGTGTATGAGCTATTCCTTTTATGTTGGGAGATGAAACGTGATCATATCTTGAGCTTGTGCTCACTTAAGCTTTTATTGTTTATTTAATTTAACCAACAATCGGGAATGCAGAAATGCAAACTCATTCCTGGGATTTAGGACTCTTCCTGTAACACTCTCTGTGATTTTAATAGTTCCAAACAAAGCCGAACACTGACAAACCGAGTGAAACGTCCCAGTGCTGGGGGACTGAATATCAGCTCTCGACCAATCAGAACCGAGGATCGCAACTAACTGGTGTTTAATACTGTGTAATCTGAGTTTCTGTGTTGCCTGACAGCCGTAAACCGCCTCCAGTTATACTAATGAACTATATTACTCAGCTGAAGAATTGTTGATTTGATTATGGATCTTAGTCAGGGTGTATTTTATGTGAATGAACCCGAGGCTGAAGGATAGTCATACAGTCTTTACAATGGCATGCACTGTATAAAGATCGTTTTCAAATCTTTGAAATCGGTTTTATGTTTCCTTTCAAATTCAACCACGTTGAGCACACTGCTTCATTTTCTTCTCTGACAAAAATACAATATGGTGCAACCCTGATTAAGATCTATTAATATTACTAAATGTTACTTTTTATTGAACATTAGAGTCTTTTATTTTGGTTGCAATCTAGGATCAAAAGTTGGTGAAACACTATAATCTGCATAGTTTATTTTGTCATGATTTTTGTTGCTCTTTATCCATATTACTTTTTCTTTCTTTTGTGAACTCAAAAGAAGCATATGGTTACAATTTATCAAGTTCAGACGACATAGTCCATATGACTTGTGTGCTGTTGGTCGTAGTAAAGCTTGTTTGTGCTTGATCAATTCAAAATACAGACCTCTTTATTTCAGATCCTGGTGCCGTGTTGTGGAAGTTTACCGACGGCCTCTTTTACAGCAGCTCAGTTTGACGAATACGTGCTTCAGCCCGCTGAACAGGGTTACCAGACGCTGGATGGAAAGGTATGTAAAATCCCATGTATAGAGTTGAATTTCAGGATGCTGACTGCAACTGAACAGCTGTTTTGTGTGACGTATCTTCCAGGAAGTGTCAATTGACAATAACCAGGTCCGTCTGGGAGCAGGGTTTCCCAATCCCACCTCCGTCCCCATCCTGTTTGAGGAGACGTTCTACAATGAGAAGGAGCAGGCCTACAGCATATTGTGCATCACAAGACCCTTCGACTCTGACCACAGCCCTGGTAATTTGTTTCAGGTTGTAGCTAAAGGTGCAGTCGTATTAGTGGATCTTACTAATTCTAATTAGTGGAAATTTTGCAGGAAAAGTTGTAAATAGTGAATGAAGCACTTACAAAAAGGTCACTTCCAAACCAAGCAGATTTATATGGCTAATGCGAAGTTCCACAAACTTAAATCCAATGTGAAATCTGTGGGGAATAATTGGGGCGAAAATGGCAAATCGTGTGAACGCATACTGGGATCACTAGGTTGCACCTGCTGAATTCCACCAGTGTTAACACGCCTGAGCACTTTATCCTAAATAGATGCATCGCGTTAAGTATTTTGCTTTCCTCGCTGAAAGCGAAATGTTGTGTGAGGCGATGAAATTGCAGCCAGTCAGAAGAAAAACGGTACGAAAAATGTAATCCATGAAATTGATCAAATGTCTCTGGGTGATTCTATAATTGCAGGTACATTTGGTGTCTAAAGTCGTCATTTTTTTGCAGCTTTTTTTTTCAAATAGTTATATTTTTAATTATCTTAATAATGTGTTATTCATTGTCATGGATCACAAGATGTTACAGGCCATAACAATATAATATTTCCATGAAAAATGTCTTGTATAGCTGAAAATCATGATTTCTTGTGTATTTGTTCAATCATATATCAGTGTAATCAAAATATTTTATTTTACTTTTCTTTTGGTAATTTATTTTATTTATAAAATCCCTAAATAGTCATTTAAATCTACAACATTAAATTGTTTAAAAATAACTTTTATCTTATAAAAATGCGCCTGTTACCGTACCATACTTTGCCTTTAAATCGGTGGAATTATCTCCCACAACTATGTAAGATACAGGAAATGATGTCACTTTCCCTGTGACACAAGGTGTGTGTGCTCTCTCTGAGAAAGTATTTCAATCTAAAAAGTTCTTACACCCATGATTTATTTTGTAAAACGTCAAAATTGTTACCACAATATCAAAAGGAAAACTTTTGAAAAAGACTTCTGAGAATCTATCACTGATCAAACAGTGGCTTGTTTAAAAGTCTTTAAATCGTCATTTCATTAGTGACGAGTTTTTGGCTAAAAAGTTTAAAATTGTCAATTCTGTTACCGTGTAGAGTAACGATGTTCACAGTATGTAACAAACAAAATGTTTATGTTTGTTAAGTAAAAAAAATAAAGTAATTGAATTATTCAAATTGAATATGTTTTACTGGAAAGAAAGGATTTCTGTTAGTCAACAGTTTTTTCCATTCACTTTTTGAAATGCAAGATGTATCTCCAGTTCTAGAATCCCTGCTCTCCATGCAGTGACTGATGTGGATGAAGAATGTAGATTTATTGATGTATTGCTTGACGCCTTGTCAAAACACACCTGGTTAGGATGAAGCTAAACAATCAACCGGTCAAAATCAGTTTGTTTTTTCTTTCACAGAGGAGTTGAGTTCTGTGTCTGCTCTGTACTGTCTGAAGAATATTGAGGAAGTAAGGGAATTCTTGGGCCGCCATGCTGAAAAACTGGACAAGTTTGTGGCCAGCTTCTGCCAGGCCTTCAAAGAGCAAGAGAGGAAGGGCCTGCGACATCACATAGTGAGACTAACCTATATTTACCTTGCATAATGTCTTGCTTTTATCCACTTAAACAACATAGATTATTCCTTAAGAGAAGTAAAAAAAAAAATGCATTTTACATTATGGGAAATGGAAATATTATTTGAAATCAATCCTAAAGGATCCTATTGGGAATTGTCTTGTAGCATTAAAACTAGATCTTTAGAACCCACATGGGGCAGTTTTTATCTTCTTACCAAAATGATTCAGTGTTCCTGTGTCACATCAAAAGGGATTTCTGTAACTTCCTAGACATTATTCCAGGACCATATGGCTGCTCATCGATACAGACTCCAGATCCTATTCAAGCTCTCGATTAGATTCCGATCGAGTTTGATTTGATTCCAGTTCATTTATTTCAGTAATAATGTTTATTTAGCTTACATGCCAAAGCATTTCTCTCTGCTAATGCTGTAAATATACAGGGATTTGTTTTACACTGATTCAAACATCTATTATTTTTTTAAACTATCCATTAAAAGTACCGGCTTATAGAGCTCATTCTCTTTGGGAATTTACACAGGTTGTGTTTCTAATTTGATTCGCTAAATAGACCTGCCTCACAAGAGTCACTTTATTGTGATTGAAGAAATGAATTAAAGATGTGTGTTACAGTTGCACCAGCCGCTCGTGAGTTCCTTCTTAAATGGAGCGTAAACTCCACGCTAGAGGCTTAGTAACTGCTAGCTAGTATCTAACCAACTCTGTACTTTATTCGGTTGCACCATTTCTTCTTAAAGCAGAACGTAGCCAGTAGGTCGTAAGCTCTCCATAAAGAAATGCATAGTTGCATAATATGACAGTTACTCTCAGTGATGAAGTTGTGTTGAAATGCTGTGAAGTTCAGTTGATCCCATTCTGCTTCTTTTGCCTCAGGTAACTTAACGGTAAACGTGAGTTTCCATTAAATATGTTACTACTTAATCATGAATAACATAATAGGGTTTTATGCATGTCAATAACATTCAAAAATGATTTGAAATTAATGAAATTTGATCAATAAATAAATACTGCTAGAAAAAAAGACATAAGAAATGAATGATATGTATGACTGATTTTATTTGACCTGCACATCATGGACAGAAACGCTGTTTTAGACGGGTTCATGTTGAAGAGCCAAGTCATTTATTCACATAATGTTCTCTCTTTTAAAATGAGTGTAAATGTTAGCATTATCATATACAGTATGTCTAAAGAATTGAAGTCTGTCGGGTAAAACAAGAGCTTATCGATGCTGTTCAGTCAGTCTGATATTTTAACTCCTGATCAGAGGCTTCTGTAAGTATTTAGTTTATGCGTAGAGTTACGCTTCAGCTTCAAAGTTTAATGGTGCAATGCAAAAATATTGAGTTGTGTTTTTGAGTTGTGACTTAGTGCCCATTTGCATCAAAACTGGCCAAGTTGTAACTTACTGATGCAACCGGCCCCTGGTTCCCATCTAAAGTAACAATATCAGGCATTTAACTACAGTCCTTTTTAGAGCTCACTATATATTGTTTATTTATTTTTTATTATTTCTTTTTCACCCAATCCTGTAGGACTCTGTGAATACCCTCTACACAAAATGTCTTCAGTGGCTGTTGAGGGACTCTCATCTGGTAAGTGTTTAAGAGCGGATCAGTGTGATACGGTCTGTCTTTCTTGAGATGCTGATTGGGTAAAATGTCTTGGTTTCAGAGGCTTTTGGCGAGACAGGAGATACAGATGACTCTACTCAAACAAGCAGTGGAGGTCAGTTAAAAACCAGCCATTTTGTTCTCTTGTCTTTTAAACTTGTAACCTTGAGTTGATGAATTAATGTCATTTCTTTCCTCCATTTTCAGATGTACATCCATCATGGCATCCATGAGCTACTCTTTAGTTATGTGGGGACTCTTGAAGCAAGTCGGGTACTGATTAACCATACCATTATCACCTCACTCTCACCTTAATGTGTTTTTGTTTATTTATTTGTTTGTAAAATTTCAACTTCAAATCTCAGTAATTCAGAATGTTTTTGTAATTAAATTATTAAATGTATATTTGTCTTGACAGGATGCAGCTTTCAACAAAACAACGCGATCCTTACAGGAACTGCAACAGAAAGACCTTGGTGTGAAGTCAGAATTCAGGTGAACTAACTGTATCTCTATATGCATGTGTTTTTCTTAAGCATTTGCTAAGCCAAATTACTGTATTTTGATATTTTTGAGTGATCAGACGGCTGAAATACCCTGTAGAGTAACATGTAAGAACGGACTTGAGCCATGTTTAGAGACCAGAATGTCATGGAGACATGGTGAAAAAAATGTTTAATTACTGTGAAAAGCCATTAAACGTTTTGTAAAGAAGGACGCATTTACACTGCAGGTCTTGATGCACAATTCCGATTTTTTTGATGACCTGCTAACATCATCTTTTAAAAGCGACCCGTATCCGATATTTGCATTTACACTATACGCTGGCGAAACAGCCCAAGACGTTCTGACCCGGAAAAGGAAGTACAACGGCGTGATATGCAATGGATGCAGATGAAATGATTATTCAATGTTTTGCTTTCCGCAGTTTGAAGGCCAGCTAAATATTGCTCTCGTAAGGCTGAGAAAAAAGAGGAGAGCCCTTGATCACCCTTGTTCGTGTCCACCTGAGTTGATGTCATTCACCTTCGTCCCTTTTTCAATGACGTACGACTTGCATTCACTGGGGAATATCCGATTGGACCGCTTGCATGGCAATGCACGTATCCGAATCATATCGGATTTATTGCCACATATGAGTGAGCCCTGAATCCGATCTGAGGATATCGGAATTCATGCATTTTTTTTTTCCTGCTTACACGTTCACATGTCATATCCGATCTGTGCCACATGAGAGGGAAACATCGGAATTGGGTCACTTGAACCATACAGTGTAAATGGGGCCGAATAGACTCTGCCATAGTATTAAATTGTCACTTCTCTCTCTCATAGTATAAATATTCTTCGAGCTAAGAGGGAATTGAATCAACTGAACATCTGTACGTCTCCCCTGCAGAAACTGCTCTGCATAAGGAAAGTCATTTTAACCATCATGCAGTCAAACCGACGCCAGGATACAGGTGCTGTGACCACAAACGTTACTTTCTATCTAAATATCCTGTATTTACTTCATGGTATTACCATGGTACTTTTGCAACTATTTAGGAGTTCCATGTTAATACCACGGAAAATTAATGCTGTAATCATTCAGTGCCATGATGAACTTTGCCCATCATTGTGAGTGTGTGTGTGTGTGTGTGTGTGTGAGAAGATTTCCCTTTGCAAACAGAGCTCCTTCTGCATGGCTCTTATAACCGGATTAGCCAGCGTACGCCCATTCTTGAACAGTTAGTCCTGTGTTTCACCTCAGACCTTAGGTCTTCATGCAGCAACACTTCCAGTGTGTGTAAACTAGAGGAATGCTCTCCTAATGTCTGTTTGTCAAACAGCTTGTTTAGTAATTTTCCCAATTTTCCCATAACAAGGCACTGAAGGCAGGCAGAAAAACAGGCACAGGAGGTTCTTTCCATTTTTATACATGCGTTCAATGCTTCTTTTCTTTGGGAAAGATTTTATTTTGAACATTTTGGTCAAACATTTTGGATGACCATGTCAAGTTTCATCAGCTCAGACTGTGAAAGAATGGTTGGAGGGAGCATGAAGAATCATTTTCACACATGCATTGGCACCTCTCAGGTCAAGTCAAATTGTATTTCTATAGCACATTTAAAAACAATGCCAAAGTTATGCGAAAGTGCTGTAGAGTAAGACAATGTGCATATAAAAGAAACAAGGCAGATACACAATATAAACACATTAGACCCGATACCCGAGACCTCTGAGTCCAGACCTTAAATTCATTGAAAGTCTTTGGGATGTGCTGGACGAGATGTTACAGAGTGCCGAACTCTTGCATTGGCAATACAAGATATGGACCAAAAATGTATGCACCTCTTGATGGAAATAACATCACAGCATTTCTTTCCATCAAGAGGTGCATTCATTTCTTGGTCGAGATCATCTGGACTCAACCATTCTTTCACAGTCTGAGCTGATGAATCTTGACATTGTTATTCTGGAATATGTCCATGATGTGTCTTCCTGCATGGTTGTTTAAGAAATGAGAAGCTACACACTCCATCAATAAGGGTTAGAAGAGCTGTTGCCAAACATAAAACATGATAGAAACACACAAATCACTGCAGTAATGATCCATTTATTGATTAAGCATTTGCCAATTTAAATCCAAACAGTGACTTTTTTGTTTTGTTTTTGTGATAAACTTGAAGATAAAAATCTTTCACATTTTTCACTTTCACGAGCCCAGATTCTACAGTTGTGTCCAAAAGATATTCAGCAACCACAGTGAGATAGATGACCCACATAGAACTTATAATAAATAATTAAATCGCTCACTTCACCAGCATTTCCTCCCTTTAAAAAAGTAAAATAAATAAAAAACACACCAGTCATCTATGATACAGCCGAGCCTACAGGTAATGTATACATCTTTGCAACATGGGTACCTTAGCTAAAAGGAGTTTAACATGGCGTTAAGCTTTTAACATGGCGTTAAACTCAACCCAAAAAGACCAGTACAAAAAATAACAGTACAACCCACTGAAGAGATGTAGGCTTATGTCTATCCCTCACAGCCTCGCTTTCAAATTTAGATGAATTTCATGTCATAGGGTCATGTCATAGCTCAGTTTTAAATTAGTGTGAAGTTATCATTTTCATTTAAACATTTAGTAAGTCCAGAAGTAATTTTCTTAAGATCTTTTTATATTTTGATTAACTCAATTATTAAATCGGTTATATAAAACTATGTTGTCAGTGCCCTACAAATGAAGTGGTTCTATGGTTTTTGTTATTCAAACTGATAGAAAAGGATAAGGCCTAGAGCGTTCTTATCCTGTAATGCAGGCAAAAGCACAGAGCAGT
>CM031967.1:26559728-26571491 GCA_018749465.1 Paracanthobrama guichenoti
GAAGAAGGTGGCCTGGTCTGATGAATCAAAAGAGCTGCAGTTTTGGAGATGCTCTGACCCAGTCGTCTAGCCATCACAATTTGGCCCTTGTCAAACTCGCTCAAATCCTTACGCTTGCCCATTTTTCCTGCTTCTAACACATCGACTTTGAGGACAAAATGTTCACTTGCTGCCTAATATATCCCACCCACTAATAGGAGCCGTGATGAAGAGATGATCAGTGTTATTCACTCCACCTGTCATGCCTGATTGTTGTGTGTGTGTGTGTGTGTGTGTGTGTGTGTGTGTAGTTTTGTTCATACTCAACAGAAAACACACCGTGAAACTGGGAAATGTGGGTAAAAGCTTCTAAAGCAGCTGTGACTTTTATTTTGTACAGGGTCATTTCACATTTATTTTACAGTCTTTATTACAAAAGTATTTACACAAATCAGATTACCACTATCCACTGAAGATTTGAGGCACAAATGAATGAATTGTGTACATAAAAGCAATCCAATGCTTCCCTCTGGTTTCCAAGAACAGCACACTTAAACCAAATTATGCATTACTTATCCGAATCAGTCCAGTGGATATTTCATTAACACATTATATTTTTAAGTTTAAGAAATACTGTTGAAAGGTGCATCTGTGCAACCAAAACACACACATTCTGTATGAACCTGCGGTCCTTACGATCACAATAACCAGCTTCAGTGAAGTCAATCAGCAGGAGAGTCTTTGGGAAAGTTGATCAGGAAACAAATAAGCACGGTCAGTGACTTCATGCATAGAAAAAAGACTTCCACATGAAATGTAAAAAAAAAAAAAGACAGTAGATTCACAGTGTAAAACATCAGAAACCATTCTGAGGACATGCTTCTTCTTTGAGGTTGACAAATGGGTTATGTGTATGAAATCATTTGTATAAATGACCGTGGTTATGTTGTTTGGGATTATGGTTATTTAACAGAAGGTAAATGTGTATTAAAAGTCATGTGCTATTACATGAAAAGCTTGTTCGCTTGGAACTCAACATTTGAGTCATCCGTGCCAAATTCTCCTGTGAAAATTCATTATGAATGCCATGGGCCAGTAAAAGACAAGCATTTATAGGCATTAGTACGCTGAATAATAAAGAGCTTTAAAACAGAATAAAACGCTGACAACACAAAGCTACAAAACTGACCTATTGACCATAATTGTGTACGTCTTGTTTGAAAAACCCAATCAAATAGAGCTCAGTCAGGGTAGACGCTGCATTTAATCTGAATCCAATGAAAACAGGACAAAAAAATAAAATAGGACAAAAAGTTGAACAGGCTTTCCCTCAGTTAAACACAGAATCTACCCTGACATCAGATTCTCCTTTACTGCAGCACAAAACAGAGCCACGCAGTGGGAAAGCAAACGTTTCCTCACTGGATAATCACCAGTACAACTTCAGGATGGGAGATAAATTAAACACAAAGCATGTCTGTTTGTGATGACAACACTATGGCAAGAGAAACAAGATCATGTGACTAAACCAACGTTGTCACAACAATGCAAGAGCAGACACTAGGATCTACGCCGCTTTCCTTTTTCACGTCTTCAGAGACTCTAAAAGCCAGGATGGCATTGTAAGCATATGAGACAGCTTAAACTCTCAAGATTGTCCCGGATCGACTTAAAGGCCGATTCAAACACTATCCAGCAGCGAAATCGTGTGGATCTTTGCTGGCCAAAAAAAAAAAAAAAATCTCGAAATTCACAACCCTAGCATGCTATTAAGCATGTGGCTTAAGCACTAGCCTGAGCCCAACTGTTAGTATGCAAAATTATTGTGTTAAAATCGACAGATCCGTACAAAGTTTAAGAAATGCAGCATTCCAACAGTCAAAAGAAATTCAAACTCATGAAATCTCCTATTCTATGAGCCACGCTCTTCTTTAGGAACATATTTAAAATGATTTCGTCTACGGCAGACGCGTAAATAGAAGACACGTGCCTTTTATTTCACGCTTGCCAAAATTTAGCTGTAAGTCACTGGTGCGGCAATGGCACCATGTATTATTTCGATGGACAATTGATTGATGGGTACATGTATAGTTGCATCTAGCACAAAACAGTGCATTAATCAGCCCAAAATTCAATGATGGCATGGCTCTGTCACAGACGCATCATGCATTTCAAAATGGCTCAAAATGGGGAAGGCTCCTGCCTCTGCATGCGTCTCTCAGCCGCGGCCGCCAGCCTCCTGCGCCGCAGGGTCACTGAATCAGAGTCTTCGTCCTCCATGGAGGGCATGGCATCATCATTATCAGCGGCAGAAAACACGTCTCCTTCGTCTGGTTTTTTGTGAAGATAACGTCTAACAGAGAGAGAACACGGTGTCATACTAAAACTTAATCGGACCCAAGCCAAACCCTTGGGGCATTCTCATTTATAATTTTTGTAGGTTTGCATAAAGTAAAGCTGACTTTTCACTTTCTCTGACAAACGACAGAGCAGAAATCATTAATTTCCTCATCCCTCCCTTGCACTTTGCAACGGATCCTTCCCTCGCGGGTCAAAATGAGCCCTAAAATTTTACATTTTCGTGCATTTCATTTTTCGATCATAATTTAAGCACATTTTTTCATATTAAATTAAAAATAACAATTTCATGTATAACCCTTTTAAATCAGCTCAAAGTATCTTGCATTGTGTGTCTTTGCAGACCTCTTGTGGAAAAATAATAATAGATATTTCATGACTCTTGCCACTAGATGGCCTATAGCTCCATATAAAGCAAATGAGCTGTTCCGCTGGGTCCTAAAGTCAGTTTCTCTTCAGTTTGCATTCAGATACACATGTAGACATTATAAAATCATTTTTGATAAAGTTTTAGCATTTTTAGTTTGGATTTTGAGCATCTTAGGTTGTTCTGTGTACTGAAGCATTCCTCGCATTCCACTCATTTCTAAGTGGGGTAAATTGACCCGCAAGGGAAGGATTTGTTACTTTCAACCACAAAACTCCTTGAGTCCACTCATTTTTTTGTGTGTATTTGTAGTTTAAGTGCGACAAAAGTCCAAGGGTCTAGGACCACTCTGATGAACACCCAATAAAAAAAAATTTAAAAAAAGTTTTGGGTCAAAATGACCCGAGGGAATGGGTGCTCCGACCATATGGATATGCAGAATTTTCGTATCCAAACTTAGCGTGACTAATGCTAATTTATATAACTTTTTTCACAGGTAGACTGTATATGACCACCTGACCGGATATGATGCATTCCAATCAGGTGAGAACTGCCAATATTTTCCCACTTCTGCAAAATGGTTTGTTTTGTTTGGATATGTTCATACATTAATTTTACCATGCTGAATAGGCAGAAGGGAACAACTGCTTCATGATCAGTTTGATAGTTTTGTGCGACTGTCACTAGGGGGGCGAAATGTGAAAATTGTATGTGAATGTCAGAGATCGTGAAAAGGCTGCTTAAGGCAATCCGTTTTAAGGCCGATTACACAGAGCGCATTATTCAGGTTTGAAAACGTGAGGCACAGCAGGCGGTTAAAACGTGGGGCATAGCGCTTGCTGCCAACAGAAAACAATTTTAAAAAGGCGCCTCACTGCAAAAACGTGTTCTGTCTGATCGGGGCCTAATAGATTCATGCAAATTAGAGCAAACCAGCACAAGCTGTTCAGCTCAGAAACAGGGAGGCTCACCTGCGAGCTCTTAGGAGTAGCTCCTCCTTCCTCTGCATGAGCATCCTCTGTCTTTCATCTGCAGACTTGGAAAAGCGGCTCCCCCGAACCTCAAAGTCTTCTGGGGCAGCGACCTCTGAACTGCTGCTGGCCCCCCCTGACTCTTCAAGAGCAGCGTTTCCCTGTATGGGTGTACGCTCCACAGACTGGAGGAGAGAAACATGCTTTTAAAATGGTGGTGTTTATTTTGTTTGTGTTGCCACTTTTAGTTCACAGGCCAGCATAAACGGCAGGAGAGTGGAAGGAGAATGGACCAGGACAAGATGCAAAACAGCTCCAACACATTGGGTCACAAGTCGAATGAATTTGTGTAAATCGTGTGTGAAGCTGAACTGACGTGAATTTCCAGTGTCATGGAAGTGTTCATATTTTCTTTTAGGAAATCAGATGACACTGCCTTTTGATAACACTACTTACCATAATAATGTAGAATAACAAAATGAATGAACCAACCAATCAGCTAAATGTGAAAATTATTCCAGATATGAACAATTTATGAATATCCCAAATTCATCAAGTCTGAGGTTCACAAAGCATTTGTGAATAAACAAGTTAACTAAAAACAAAAAATGGATCTCCTCTGGATTCAAGGCCAGATAAGGTCTATTGTGAGCACAAGGTTCTGTTAATTGACTTATTTTTCATCATTGACCCTTTTCAAATAGTCATAGTTTTTTCAGTTCAGTTTGGTGTCGCTAGTGGTGCAGAAATGACTTCACCTTCAGCAATGTAGAGAACGATTTTAGCCTAGTGAGATGCGACCCAGTCCGAAAATGCAAAGAGCATATCCTCTTATCCACTAATATACACCTCTACCCTCACCTGTGTTGGGAAAGGCACCTGTATCCTGCCCTCCAGGATGTTATCAGTGGTGACCTCTACAGAACGGGTGAGCTGCAAATCCTGCAGGATCAGATGATAAGGGACTTGTGGAAACATTTCCTGGATCTGATGGGCCTGCGAAATCCAAGGAAAACCAGGTTTATGGAAACAGATGAGACGGTTTGTGAACATGTTGGATGTAGGGATGTGCGAGATTACTTGCCAAGTCGATTAAACGATACTTCTGCTGCTAGTCGACTTACATTTTTTTTTATATATTGATGAAGACAACGCTTAAATTACTGTCACATTAATGTTACATTTTAAAATAAATGCATTATTTTGAAAAGTGTTTATCTGGAGCAGAAAACTAAATGATTTCATTTTACCGCATGCGTTGGTTTTCACTGGCGACGGGTTCAGAGAAACATCCATAGCTCATAGGCTTGTTATACTAGCAGTTATGAGGGACAATATGGTATGACATTTTATATTGGATTAAAGGAGAAACATTATGAATGAAACTTGCTTTACTCTTGAACAGTTTCTATATCAACATCCTATAATTACACGATGTGGCGAATGATTCATTCATTCATTCGATTTGTTCATTCAGGGGAAGTAAAGGGCTCTCTTTATAAAAATGTTAAATGTAAATGGTTCTCTTTATGGTCCATTGAATCATTGGTTCACCCGATTCATTCAAAACGTGGATTCAGAAATGAAACGCCACTGTGTATTGAAACAGACAATATAAATTGTGTCTAACACAATATTAACATATTTTATTAAACTGCTGTATAAGATCAGTATCGCATCTGCACTTCTGCTATTCTGGACAGAAAAACAGAACTCGAGTGATATTGCATATCTTTGGGGGCTTTTTTTTTTTTTTTCACACTGGCAGTTTAGTTTAAAATGGGGCACGGTTCACATGAAACATTGGTACTGTGAAAGCTGTCATGCGGACCCGGGCCGGATGAGCTGAGCCCAGGGGTACTGAATCCGAGACTGCCTGATGGAGGTGGTCGGTTCCGCAACTTGTGCCGTGATTCACGTGAGAGCAACACCGACTCGGTGCGCAAGAAAAGCAACCTGCGCATGCGTTTTATCAGATGACGACGTATTTAGTTCAATAAAACACACGTAAGGGATGATAGTGTTGATGAGTTACCTTGGATACGAGCGAGAGGGAGCCTGCAAGTGTATTCGCACATAGCACCGGCGGGAACAAACGCGCTCTGACGTGAACCACAACACACCCCGAGACTAAAACAGGCATTTTTGTCCCATATCTTGAACTTTATGGACATGCTAACTGTATTTTATAGGCTTCATCACACAGCGAGATGTTGCCCTGCATAATATTCTTCATCAATCAACTGTATGAAATATAAGATGACCTAAGTAGGTCTGGGGCGGGGCAAGTGCGTTAAAAATTAACGCATTATTTTTTACCATAACTAATAAATGAACACGTTAAATCGACAGCCCTACTACTTTTACATACAGCACAGTGAAAATGACATGAATATGACAAAGTGGGCAACTGAATATAGCGAAGCATAGTTCGAAATCAAGGGTTCAAAGTTTGTCGATTGCGTGTCTCAAGTACAGCTGGACTCTGCTGTTCGCATTCAATTCACACGGACTATACGGAGAGTACCCGCGATCATGCAGGCTTCAAATGCACACTTCAGAATGTGTGACAGCTGGATTCCACCAAGCCTGCAAGGTTTGCGAAATTAAATGATCATTAGATATTCAAAGATTTGTTTAAATGATATAAATGTGCATTAGCTGAATGCTGACAGTAAATGAGAAAGTATTAATAGTATTTGCTGTTAAACTGTTAAACAGAGCCCATAACTAATGTGAGCGTTGTGTGCTCAGGGTAGCATCAAAATAAAAGTCCCACCACTAAGAGGACATAATCTCTACGATTCACTTGAAAAGTAGATTGTGGATGTCTACAAGATCGAGCACGATATAAAATCGTAAGATCGCCCACCCCTAATGTGACCTATTTTTAGCAGCATTCAGTATGAAATTTGATTGTTCATAAATTTCATGGTCTATTTCAAGGGGGAAGACTAGTCGAACATTGGTTGCAAAATTTCTGCTTAACCGTTAATGAGTTTAGTCTTTGTGCACATCCCTAGCTGGACGTCACCTTAAGGACTCACCATGGCATTGAGCTGTGAGTTGTTGGCCTGTGCGATACCCAGGATGTTGGTGGTGTGCATGACCTCCACAGAAAAACTTGGCAGCCAGCTGGCAATGCGGGACCCTGAGGGTGAATGAGCATAGATTAAAATACATCATATGATGATTTAATTACCACAAGCCTATTTGTTTCAGAGATATCTTCAAATCATCAATGATATGATAAAAACTGGCTATATTCATCAGTGAATCAGTTCCCCCAGAGTGCATTACCTATTTAAAGGTGCCCTGCCACACGTATTTCATTACTTTTGGGGGTAATGCCTTGGTTACCTTGTTTCAAGCCATTCTAGCGTGATATAGAAAGCCTGCAGGAAGACTCAGCTCGATTTTCGCCAGTTCTCATTAATATTCAATGAGTTAAGCTGCTTGACTCTGATTGGCTAACAGCTAGACAATGAGAGCCTGGCTATCAGCATCCTTTACCCAGCGCAACAAGTAGAGGAACTGTTTACCATCGTCTGGAATCGCTGCGGAAATAGCTTCTTCAGGTGTATTGCCAATATGACATTCAGCCATCTTTACTGTATACGAAAACTGTCACTGAGCTAGACGAATTCTGTGGGCGCGGTCTCAACTGGGTGAGCTCATGAATCGTAATGAGCTCAGGCAACACCACGCCAGACTGACCAGCTTTTGTAAATGGCCTGATTTCTCCGCTTATTTCTTTTCAGTGGCTAGAGCTGACAAAGGTAGCAGTTCATTTTCACATTCACGACATAACACTAACACATATGGACATAACATATTTAAAAAAATACAAGTAAAAATGGCTTTGTGTGGCAGGGCACCTTTAAACAGGCTTTTTTGGGTAGACTTCAGTATGTAAATCAACCTCTGTTCATTGTTGTTTATCAGGGCGGATCAACTTGCTCACGACTGAATAGTCTTTATGCAATAGATGATACGCTTACGGCAGTGGAAGAGTCATTTCTACAGCTTACTTTCAGTAAAGGGTGTGCATTCTGCATGAATATGTAAGGAAAGGCCTCACCATCAAAGTGGAAGAAGTGGTTATGCTGGTTGAGGTGTGGTCGGGCCTCGGTTCCTGGCCCAGGAGCCATGTTATCATCATGCGGTTCCCTCTGGCCCTCCTCTCGCTCTCTCCCGCCTTCGTTGATGTTCAGTGACATACGGCACGTGGGACAGGAAGTGTCCTGCTCCAGCCAAGAGCGCAGACAGGAACTGGACATAAACAATCAATAGTCACATTAACAATGTTTCAACTATTAGAACACAAGTGCTGACAACATCTGGTTATTGCTCACTTATGGAAAAGATGTCCACAGGGCAGCTTGCGTGCTGATGTCATTGAATCCCAGCAGATGGCACAATCATCATTATTAGCCACCAGCTCTTCAGGCGTTGCCACAGCAAACCTGCACACAAGGAGAGGTGTTCATATCAACACACAAGGTCTGGTTTTCATCAGCCAATGCAGCCGTCTGATTCATAATACACATCCAATAACACATTCAAATATATGATACACATGAAGACGATCTATTGAGTTGATGTTGTACTGCAAAACACTTGTGCTACTATTGGTGCTGTAAGATTAAGGACAGGTTTGGTAGTAGGTTTAAGGGTGGGTTAAGGTGTAATTGAAGAGTAAAAATATGTGCAAAGAGAGAGCAAAACAGAGATCAGAGCTAAGAGGTGGTTACAACTACACAGCCCAGCCTAAGATAGCTTTGATATTGGTTATTTGATTATTAAATGTACAAACCAGATTCCAAAAAAGTTGGGACACTGTACAAATTGTGAATAAAATATATCAAATGTTGAAAGTGAGACATTTTGAAAATGTCATGCCAAATATTGGCTCATTTTGGATTTCATGAGAGCTACACATTCCAAAAAAGTTGGGACAGGTAGCAATAAGAGGCCGGAAAAGTTAAATGTACATATGAGGAACAGCTGGAGGACCAATTTGCAACTTATTAGGTCAATTGGCAACATGACTGGGTATAAAAAGAGCCTCTCAGAGTGGCAGTGTCCTTCAGAAGTCAAGATGGGCAGAGGATCACCAATTCCCCCAATGCTGCGGCCAAAAATACTGGAGCAATATCAGAAAGGAGTTTCTCAGAGAAAAACTGCAAAGAGTTTGAAGTTCTCATCATCTACAGTGCATAACATCATCCAAAGATTCAGAGAATCTGGAACAATCTCTGTGCGTAAGGGTCAAGGCTGGAAAACCATATTGGATGCCCGTGTATAAACCAAGCTTAAGGTCTGTCCAGGACGAGTGGATTTTTTGAAGAGGCAAGTGAAAAAGAATTTGACTTGCCTGACCGGTCAATTAGCCCAATTTAAAACGTCAATAAAAAAAATATTTGGGGAAATCACCAAAATCACAGAGATTGACTCTGATTGCATTACATGTAGTGTAAGTAGCGGCGGATAATAATGTATAATACTGTATGTACTGACGGTAACGCTGTTGAGGCTTGCACACAAATCAGCGCAGCACACACAAAGAAACTCAGTTAACATACTGTGGTAAAAATTCCACACGAGCGCGAAGGTCAACGCGGAGTGGGCGGTAGTGCACGTTGAGTGTGAGAGACCCCATTTCGCGTGGGGGTGTGCAGCGCATTTTTTGTAACTTTCCGTGCGACTCCGCATCCGAAGATGCACGAGTCTGATGCGAATCTAGCCAAGCATGACGTCTCATCACACCGGCACCCAGTTTGCACGTAGAAATAAGTTGCTTATATTTACAAAAATGAACCTAAAAAAATAAATAAGCACTTTTATTCAAAATAAAGATAAAAAGAAAAAAATTCACAAAACTAAAATGTAAATGTTACATTTTACATCTAACTTAGATGTTGTGCCTGTAGAAATGCATCTTTTATTTAGTCTGAAAAGCATTAGGTTCCTCACCTGGACTCCATATTGTCAATAACACGCAAGTAGTTTTTGTGGCGGCGAATTCTTCGCTGCACCTCGTGGAAGAGATACCGCAGCTGCATAAAGATCACAAGACTAGCCATGGACAACCAGATGTTTCCAAAGAGCTGCAAGGGAGTGAAAAACAAGAATACATGATCATAAAGATACTTTGAATTATTCAAAAACTCTCATCTGAAGATCACACATAGGCGTGAGAAGAGAAAGAAATCATGTACGCCACTGGTATTTACTTGAGGAATGCAGGTTAACTCAAGGACATAATTGCAAGCAGCTTCTGACTGATCAGTGAACATTATGTTAGACAGTCTCAGGACTCTAATAAGAGTCCAATGAGTCCAATCAGACCATATATATCAATCACTATGAGCCAGCCACATGACTGTTACGCACGTCACTCATTCGGTCAGTTTGCTCTCACCAGCATATGGATGTGATGCATCAGGTCCAGGCAGAGGATGGCTAACTCCATGATGAAGTCAGTGTAGTAGATGTATGAGCTCTTGTTCTCCCAGGTGCCCTCGTGGTTCAGGTCCCACAGGTGAATGGAATACCTGTAAGTAACAGATTGAAACTTTCAGATTCATGCTTCTGCTACCTGACATTGAGCAAAGCTGATGGCTTTCTTAACAGAGCACACACACCGTATGATGACGTGTCCTGTGCGTACGGTCACCAGCAAACACTGCAAGACAGGAGACAAGGCTTGGGGTTACCATGTCACCATAATATCAAAATGGACAATTCTTGTTTTGTTCTTTTTTTAAAATGGAATATTGCAGTATTTATTATAAATGATTTATCTGTGCACATCATTATTGTTTGCAAAGTTAATGTGCCCGTGTAATATTTAATCTTCAATAAAAATCAATCGATGGGACAACCATCCAGTCCCACCCTACATTTTTTCTTGTTTGAAAAGTAATTTCAGTCAGATATGCGTCACAATAGAGGGAGAAAAAGACTACTGCGACTTCTGTTTCATGCCGACTTTAAGCATGTATTTGTAATGGGTCACGTCAGGAGATAACCAACAAAGAGGGAATCTACTCTTCACAGTCGCTACAAAGGTTTGTAAAGCATTCTTACCTCAGCTGCCATGAAAGCAACAGTGTGCATGCCATGAAGATGCCCGACTAGAGCGCAGAGCACGGCTAGACCACCACAGCACGTCAAAACAGACACCAGCAGCGCCAACACTCGCACGTGACTGCCCATCGGCGTCGTGGGAGAAAATGAGAGCTGACAGAAAGAAAGAACACAATATATAAAGGAGTCAAAAGTCAGAAGAGGTGAAGGAAGAAGGGAATGGTGGAGGAATGAGAGAAGGATGAGAGAGAGAAGCAAGTACAAACATTAAAAAAGGAAAAAAGGAAATAAGGAAGAAGGGAAGAAGGGAAGAAAGGAAGTAGGGAAGCAAGGAAGCAAATAAGAAGGAAAGGAAAGTGAAGGAAAGAGAGGGAAGGAAGCAAGAAAAATAAAGGAAGAAAGGAAGAAAGTAGGTAGGGAGTAAATTTTAAATGTAAAAAAAGGAGGGAAGGAAGTAAGCAAGAGCAGCAGAAGGAAGGAAGGAAGGAAGGAAGAGCAGAGGAAGGAGAGAGGAAACAAGAAATAAGGAAGAAAGGAAGGACAGAAACAAAGGAAGCAAGGAAGGAAGTAAATAAGAGCAGCGGAAGGAGAGAGGGAAGAAAAAAGGAAATAAGGAAGAAAGTGAGGGAATAAAATTCGAACGAAAAAATGAGGGAAGTAAACAAGGAAGGAATGAAAGAAAGGAAACAGACGAAGCAAGGAAGGAAGTAAGAAAGGTAGGTAATTAACCCAATTAATATTCACATCCAATAAACATATAGATAAAGGTCTTAATTATACTCAGATTCTCCAAGAGTGACATCTTCTGGATTAAACTGGCGGTTAAAGCAAATGTTTATCATAATAGGAGCTGATGAGATTATGTAATGTACAGTGAATGAGCACATGAAGGGGTGTGTGTGTGTGAGTGAGTGAATGAAGGTGTGTGTGTGTGTGTGTGTGTGTGTGTGTGAGTGAGTGAATGAAGGTGTGTGTGTGTGTGTGTGTGTGTGAGTG
>CM031967.1:26574122-26627259 GCA_018749465.1 Paracanthobrama guichenoti
AAAATATTTATTCTATACTAACAAGTCAGCTCCCATGAGGCAATCCACTTTAGCTTTAATTAGGGTCCTAAACTAGAGCCTTTACCTCGTTTGAGTGTAAATCATTTGAAACATATTTTTTTAAAAGTACTATTCATTCTCTGAGGGGTAAAACTGAATAAAAATTGTGAGTGCTGTTCTGTTCTGATTTTCACATAGTTTCCATTCAGAGCTGCCATCTTCTTGATCTAAGCTGTCAGCCATGTCAATAGATCATTTATGCAAAAAAAACTCTCTTTACAACGCGTGAAGGGCAGGGTGAATGTAAATCAGAGGTTTGTTTGACAGGTACCTGGCACACATGTTGTTTTCAGGAAGGAGAGGAATTTCAAGAACTTTGGTGCTGGATATCACTATCTCTTGACTCGGCGTCGCTACAGTTTTGCCAGTAATCCTGTGCACTTGATAGAATGGGTGTGGCCTGATGTACCGCTCATCCGCTGTCCCAATGAACATCTGCAGGCTGACGGGCTTTTCGTTATACCCTATTAGCTACAGATGCGAGAACAAACAATATGAGTAAACATGCAACTGGTTATTCCAAATGAATGGTATGTGCCTATGCATCATCCATCAATGCTCTATAGCAGAGGTCTTCAACCGTGCTCCTGGGGACCCACTGTCCTGCAGAGTTTAGCTCCAACCCTAATCAAAGACAGCTGAAGCTAATCAAACCCTTTAGGATCAATTCTTGAAAATACACAGGCAGGTGTGCTGAAGCAGGTTGGAAATAAACTTTTCAGGACAGTCATGTTGAAGACCTCTGCTCTATAGCATATTCAAAGTAGCTCTTATCAGCTTGGCTTTTCGACATTTTCATAACACAAACTTTGTGTTATCTTTCCTTTTCTAGTTTTCAAAGCTAAGAACATCTGTTCCTCTAATGGCAGGAATGGTTGTCCATTTGTATCATTGGTAGCTAGGGTAAACAAACAGGCCAACACATGTAACATTAGCTTGTACCCTGTTAAAAATACCACACGCTGACTGGATCAAATGGATGAGTCTTCATAAGACTGATATTCATCACATGAATCGCATTTATCTTCAACTTCTGTTACAGGCAAATGTAATCATAAATTAGATAATTTATCCAGTATTATAATGAAAAAAAAAATAATAATAATATTAATATAAATAATTAAATACATCCAAACAATAGTCCTGGTATTTTGTCTTTTATTTTTTGTAGAGCAGGTGTCAGATGAGCAACAAACCTTGAGGTATGGAACCCATTCTCAGTTTACCAGAATAATAAAAACAACTGAAGTTCAGTGAGCTGTTCAAATTGTGCACAATACAGTTTCTGTGTTGAGCAAAAACAACACAGAACAGGTAGGCAACGATGGATATACTACTCCATCAATAATTAACCACAATCAATAAATCACATGTAAATAATTTCCATTTATAATTCACAAGTGGCACCAAAAATGACTGTTTCTTTCTGGGAAGTTTTTTCTCCCATCTGGCATTTTTTGGACAAATGGGCAACTAGGCCCCAAACACAAACCACCCATCAGAAATCTTCAAATATGGGGGAATGGGGCTAATCTGAGATCTGGTGTAAAATCTGACCTTTACAACAGGGTGTCTTCCGCAGTCTGATTTAATGGCCCCTCGACTGCCCTCCGTCTCATAATGGGCTCTGTGGTGAGGTTTAGGTTGGATCTCGATCTTTAACTCACATTGGCCACACTGGCTGGGCAGAGGACACTCCAGTGGAGGTAAAGATGTGGACCTGAGCAAGAAATAGAGAACAGCAATGGCTGTAACAAACGTAGCTGTTGTTTCTGGGAATTGGCCAATGAAACTGAACACCCATTGTTATAACTCTGACAGGTTCATAAATAATGGACAAACAAGGTAATAATATCTATTATGTAACTGGCACTTGTTCAAAACCAAAGGTTGAAAAATTAAGTCCTATACATACATGCAATTTACCTGTATAAGGGAGTAGTATTGACTTGCTTGGGTTTAGCCCAAGGGAAGTGTGTTGGAACGGCTAAGAAATGTTCCACTATATCCTCTTTCCTTAAACTGGGCAGGGACACTGCGATGCCTGAGTTTAGCGATGGATTAGCAAGGCCTTGTTCTTGAAGACCTGAATCCTCTTGACCAGTCAACAGAGACACTTGATCCTGGTTGTGGTTGGTCTGATACGTTCTTCTTGTTTTGGACGGGATGTCTACCTCCAGTGGAAGGGGCTGGTAGGAGGCAAACGTGGCACCGCCCATCCATGTCTCCTCAGTGACACTCCCGCGAGGAGAGTGAGATGGTGTTATGTTGGGGGAAAGGTGAGGGGACGGCAAACTAGGAACGACCTCTGCACTGGAATGTCGCCTTTTTCCACATGGCGAGGTTGGCCGAGAGGAGGGCCGTGAGGATGAGGAGTGTGGACGGGGACTGAGCCACGTTTCCTCAGTGATGCTGGTGCGGGGTGACTGATACGGGGACAGCGATTGGGCGAATTGATATTGCAGATGTTGCTGATGATGTTGTTGGTAACGATACCAAGAGTCGTCTCCATACGCAGCCATGCATCCAGGAGAACCGAAGGGGGACACAAGCGGAGACACTTGAGGAGATGCCTGGGGAGAGGTAAGGGGCGATGGCAGAGGAGACGTCAATGGTGACATTAGAGGAGATGCAAGCCGAACTCGAGCGGCTGCCTCATTCAGCTCTGCCTCCACATCGTCGTAGATGTGTGAGAATGATTCACAGGATGAGGCATCAGACAACCAGCTGCGGGACGACAAACTGCTGCAGGGACTGGGACACAGTGAGGACGTGTCCCTATAGGACCCATCCAATGGCAGGAAGAGCTGGTCCCTTGATAGAGACCCGGCACCGGCTTCCCCACAAGCACCTGCCAACTGCTCCAACTGGTGGGTACCCAGGTCCTGGTGGCAATTGGCTGGGATAGAGGTGATTTGGATGCTTGG
Organism: Paracanthobrama guichenoti; assembly: GCA_018749465.1. NCBI lineage: Eukaryota > Metazoa > Chordata > Actinopteri > Cypriniformes > Gobionidae > Paracanthobrama > Paracanthobrama guichenoti. Next base: position 26,577,110 of record CM031967.1, read on the forward strand.
ACAGTCAAATACCCTGCTGGGAGAATCCATGGGTTGTATGGAACCAGGGTGAGGGGTGCCATAAGGCTGGTTTGTACAGCTGTCCTGCTGTTCTATGGGATGGTGGGGGCCAGAAGGAAAGAGAGGGTAGGAGTTGCCGTCATCATCTGATCTAGATTCTAGAGTAACAGGGAAAAAAGTTCATTTTAACAAGACCCATTAATATGACATATCCTGGTTTATGTCATTTTACTTAAAGGATTCCTCAGACCCGTAAGACCTTTGTTCATCTTCGAAACACAAATCAAGATATTGTTTCTGAACCATCCATAGGCAGCAACAACATTGCAACTTTCAAGGCCCAGAAAACGCCAGAACACCGGCTCAGTATTGGTCAGCTCCTGCATCAGCATCACACACTGACGTAGACCCCGGAAGCGCTGCACTGTTTACTACGTGAACAGCATTGGAGATCGACATAGAAGCGAATAAAATGTTGAATAAAGTCGTTATTGTTGTTTGTTTTTTGCGCACAAAAAGTATTCTCGTCACTTCATAACATTAAGGTTGAACCACTGGAGTCCCATGGATGATTTTAACGATGTCTTTACTGCCTTTCTGGACCTTGAAAGTTGCAATGACGTTGCTGCCTATGGCTGGTTCAGAAACCTCTCGGATTTCATCAAAAACATCTTAATTTGTGTTCCGAAGATGAATGGGTCTTACGTCTTCGTGGGCCACGCATGCCACCCCAAACAAGTTACTGTGCCCCACTAGCTTCCTCCCTCCCCTCCCAGCTGAACATGTGTGAAAGTGAAAGCGCCGAGTAAGCACACACTCGAAAGCAATTACAGACATGTGAAATGCACGCACCCAGCTTTCTGCTACAAAGTTGAACCAACGTTAAAAAAACCCAACTGGAATGACTTGAAAGTCTGGTAGTGTGTGATCCTCAGCCGTTTAGTCAGTGTAATGATGCCTACTTGCTAGTGTTTTAAAACTGGCTCAGATTTTAAAAGTCCCGTAGTGTATTCCAGCCTTTACATAAAGACATTTTTTTACTTTTGAGAGAAACTAGATATAAAAAAACAAAACAAGAAAAACATGGTGGGGCTTGATTTTGTCCATTGGGAATTGCTTGCATTGCCATTGGACTAAAATGGCTCATTACTTTAGGACACACACCACAGTGATCAGACTGTAGAGGAAATAAGACCCACCCGACTCCAGCCATTTGTATGGGAGTATGAGAGACGGGAGTTTATAGAAGCTTGTTTCCACCGCTGAACAATACAAAAAAAAAGTCAGAATTGTGAGATAAAAATCGTTTACATGAGTTTTTAATCCGTGACGGAAACAAGCTTCCATAAACTCCAGTTCACTGCCGTTTTCCTTAGCACCAAATGACTGGCCGTCGAGTCAATGGCGTCTACCTTCGTTTTTAAACATAGTTTAAGGTCAGTATTGTTTATTGATTTCTTTAGAAAGGATACATGGATGCATTCACTTCATTGGGTTAACTCAGTGATGTCCTGCAGCAATGTACTAATTCTGTTACCAATCCTCCCGAGAAACCCACACAAAGAAATGTTTTCAAAGAGTGTGGAGAAATCTCCAGCAGGCCGCATGGGTCTGCACTTGAGCAGATGCTCATTCAGACACAAGAGGAAGCGGCTAGCCGTAAACATCACCTCTGGTGAGCTAGGGATGAGCCACACTGATAACACTATCTGTGTCCCAGAATGCACTCACACACCCTCATCACACTCAAGTGCTCAGCAATAAAAACTGAAAGGTGGACATTTGATATGAATTTAATCATGTTATCAGCAAGGTTGGAGGAAGATGGATTACAGTGCAGTATTACAGTATGAAGTACAGTAACATGTCCACAGTGCTAATATTATTAATATTGCTTAATGATAATAATGGGTATTCGTACTATTCCTATTATTTATCTAGCACCCACGACAATTAGCAACAGAAAACAGTGACTGTGTTCGTGTTTAAGATGTTTCGCATGATTAGGCTTTGACCTTCCTCTCTGAGCGCTTCAGCTGCACTTGATGTTGAAATAAGGAAGTGACTTTTAGTGTTTTGAAGCAGTTTCATAAACTCCTGACACACAGATCCAAACATGGCCACTTCTGTAAAACATTATCAGACGCGAAGCCTCTGCGTCGCTCGCGTTATAACCGCGCGCGCTCGCTCGCACGCACGCACGCACTTCACCGACGCGTCGCGTGCACTGTACAAACCTGCGTGGCCCAACTGATGAGTGTAACTGCTCTCCCCAAATATCAGCCTGAAGTCCAGCTCCTCGCTGTAGTTCGCAGTCATTGCATTGGAGACCTCGGCTCTGCTTTCCGTTAAATTACATAAACAAACAAGCCCATGCGCGCGCAAGCGCCACTATAACTCTCCAACTTTCTCCAAGCGTCACTTTGGTTGACAAAACAGAGACGGCGTCAGCGCGAAAACCCGGAACACACGCTCCACAGAGTCGCTTTCTCCCCCTCAGAAGTTGCTCAGACCGAGCCTGTGAGGTTTCTTCCCGGACTTTGTGGATTTCCTGCTGTTTTTTAATAATCCCATGCTGGGTTCTGCGTCGATGTGAAGCGTCGCTCGCGCGCACGCAGGAGGATACAGTAAAGTTACATGTCGCCCTGCGACTCCAGCCGTGACGTCACGGCAGTTGACAGACTACAAACACTCGGGAAGGAAACGCGGCGTGACGAGTGCGCGCGCGCGCCTGAGCAGAAACGCGCGCAGACGATCAGAGTATAAGTTCTCACACACACACACACACACACACACACACAGTTTACAAACTCTGGATACGGTTCTCTCAAAACACAGTAAGCAACAACATGGCAACCACAGTTTCCGCTTAGAAAATGGTTATCGCAGTTAATACTGTAAAATTGCCAACACGAAACCTTATAAGAAGTCTTTTATTTTTTAGTAGTAGCGACTTAATGTACAATTTGACAGCTCATTAATGTCACGCTGTATTTCAGGCGTTTTGTACATGCACTCACTGTAGGGTTTGCATGCTTTACTAAAAGCGTTGCACTTTATTCTGAGGCGTCTCTGTTGCACTGACACGGAGTAATATAGAGCGACCACATTACTTTAGTTATGTTTGCAATTATTAGTGCGGTCAAATCAGTCAATCGCATCCCAAACAAAGGTTTGCCTTGGCATGTGCGTGTACGGTGTGTAATTATAAAAACACATACTTAAGGAACATTTGCATGAATATACTGATTTATATACATATAAACGGTTTCTGCAGGTTTAATGAAGGCGCATTTCAGACACTACAGAATAAACTGTACATCGTTCTCTAAATGTAAAGGTCTACACTGTAAAAAGTTACCCGGTCGCCTTAAAATGATGAGTTCACTGAAAGTGAAACTTGAGTTGAAACAGAGCAGACTCAAACTGCATTAACAGAGTCTGTAAGCATATCAGTTGTGCTTTATTTGCTGTGAAACTTTATTTATGTGGTTCAGATACAATCATATTTTGAGTTTCTATTTATTAAACCCATCACATTTTTTAATTTCAGTGACATTTTAAGGCGATCAGGTTACTTTAAGTTAAACCAACAATATTTTGTTGCAGTGTAGGAAGCACACAATGAGTTGGATTAGCAACACTTCATTCCTTTATTCAAAATAATAAAAAGATTAAAGTTTGAGAAGAAATCGTGTGAAAGTGATCTTATGATTTAAAGAGCCAGCAATAATATTAACCTTGGGTTCAGTCGAGTCGTCTTCATGGCCACGGGCAGACGGTTGCTCTGGTTTTGAGCACGAACTCTCGTCTTTTGTTCAGTTTCTCATTTGGCATCTCGAGTAAATGCATCTTGATTTAAGGACGTTTAGACGTTTGTACTGGAAAACAACAAATATCAGATATAAATGTTGCGGTTAAATGTAGGGCCCTAAATTAAATCTTTTGTTTTATAGTTTATTCCGTTGTAATTTTTCTGGGCTCAGTTTTTAATGGTGAAATAGTCAAAGCGTGTCTAATTCATTGAAATCAGGAAACCAATCATTTAACAGGAATTTATTAAAAGTAATAATTTTATTTTTTATGGCATATTGAATTTAAGACTTTCTGCTCCAGTTTAAGACATTAAGGCCTTAAACTGTGGAAGGCCTTTTAGACCTGCGGAAACCCTGATAAATGGCACATTTTTCTTAAATGTATATATATGTGTGTATTTATATATACATAAATTATACACAGCACACACAAAGTTTTATTTTGATCATGGATTTGACAGCACTAGTTATGCATAATTTGTAGTTATTACTACAGTAACAATAACACTGTAAAATAAAGCGTTACCTTATTTTTGATAGTAAAAGCTGTTCGTTTTATTTAAAGGCTCAGAGTGAATGTTCTCCAATGTTAAAATTATTTTTCCATCTTATGCCTGCAGACACATGTAACCAATAGTGACTAAAACCAGTTTATAGAGCACCTAAACCGAGCCCAAACCCGGATCTGAGGCGGCTTCCACACCTGGTTCGATTGCCCTTTTCAAGCGGACTCGGGTACGGCTCACGGTTCAAAAGTGCTAGTGTGAAAGGACCCCAACAGATGCATGTCTGCCATCTGACAAATGCCTTATATTTAATAAATAAATCTAATTAGAATAATAAAACACTGCAGAGCTGTTACAAATGAAAAACAATACAATTAATCTTTGTGTTGCAGAGGTGCACAATCACACCTGCATAACGGATTCAGTTTTTAAAAACAACATTTTGAATATAGTGATAGAAAAGTAGACCCATCGTTCTAGGCTGACACTGGTTACCACGGTCTGTTTTAAAAGGGCTGTCTACCCATACAGCTATTAATGCTGTCTTTATGCAGCTGAAGCGTTCCTTGGTCAATACATGAGCAAAACAAAATCAAATGCTTAGTTAAAATGGTTTATTTCACAATGACGCTAAAGTTTCATGACACCATATGGGACCGGTTCGGAGCTACACTGCGCCCTTCTGGTGAAGGGTGGGAATCCTTCCAGATGTTTATAGGAGTGTGGGGAAAAAATAAAAATAAATTGTGGCATACAACAAAATTACAAACCAGTATTTCTAATACTAGTCTGCAATAAAACAGATGGCACTTGATAATGATCTAACGACCTTAAAAGCCGATACAAAGCACACGGTAGTTTGTCAGATAAAAATGGCACTTTGCATTGAAATGATGAGTAATCAAAGTGTTTTTACTGCGAGTTCAGACGCTGAGTGTCAATGTTCACTTGTGGTCTGACCACAGTCACCATTCACAACTCTCGTCCTGCATATCATTTCCTCTTCCTGTGGAGCTTCACTTATATGTCTCTTTCGTGTTGCTGACTCATTGTCATTTAGCGGAGCGCATTTGCTGTCGTCCCTCTTGCGTTTATTTACCAGTCCAGTGTTCTCCTCTCCGATCCGACCCTCTGGAAGCCCAAGAGTGCGTAAACAAACTATAGCAGCGGCCTGCTCCGCAAACTTCTTTGACTTCTCCCTGATGAGAGTAAACATGAGACAGAAATATCATTCTCTCTGAATTACTATTACGCTATCATTTCACATTTCAAGCTTTCTGTAGATTTAATTCTTATTGTGACTACACAAAGTTCCGGTTCATGTTTGTGACACACTCCAGAAAGGAGACAGAGACGGTAGAAAGCACATCCTGTTTGTGTCTTTTTCCTTTATTTTACAGAAGCAAAGTGATTTGTTATTTTGAGTGTATGCAAATGAAAGACTCTTTAGAGTCTCAGATGATGCCTTGGGGCTGATTTATAGCCTCTACATCGTGGGACACGCGTCAATTTTCATTTATACTTCCGCGTCGGAGCTGCGCCGTAGCCTCTACATCGTGGGACACGCGTCAATTTTCATTTATACTTCTGCGTCGTTGTCCGCGGCGACACGCAGTTGCACATGCAGAGGGAGCATGACACCCCTGAGGGAGGGGTTCTGGCAGACCAATCACAGCGCTCGCGGTTGTGTTCGATTCGACTCGTTACATTTTTGGAGAGGTGCCTGTCAAAAAACCTCACAATAAAATAACAATAAATAAGTTTGCTACTTACCAGATGTGTTTTATTAACGCCTACACCCTAAACCTACCCTTACAATAATGCAAATACAGTAAATGATGCAGTATTGATGTGCGCATGCCCAGTGCCCGTAGATGCATCCCTTTCTAGTCTTTCCCGTGTGGGACGTGGTGTGATGACATCACTGTTTCACAGCATATACGGATTGGCTGTTCACACGAAAACGCAAGGGTGCCGTTTTCAGATTTATCCACTCTGGGACCCGGTTTAAAAAAATATCAGTTTCATGCTCCAAAACCGCCGGATCCGTGTGGACAAAACGATGATACGGTACAAAATGTTTACGCATACAGCGAAACGCGCCTCTGTGTGGACGGGGCCTCAGTTTTATCTGTTGGAGCAAAAAACAACGGACTATTTTAAAGCTCTTTCCGCTGTTATGAGAATTTTGTCATGCCAGAATTAAAACCTGATTTTAGAATAATGCATAGTGCCACTCGGCCAGGTTTGCAAAAACACATTTATAAACTTCAATATTTCATACAAAATAATCACAAAACTAGGGGTGTGCCGATGGACCATCATCATCGTCTATCGTGATGCCACGGCCCCGCTGCGAGTCTTGCGAGCGCAACACACACTAATCCTAGTCTCTTCTATAGTAACCCTAAAAACTTTGCAGGGATTGCTCTGTAAATTAAATTGAGAATATAACTAAATGCATATATGCTATTTTAAATACTGTAGTCTATGCCAGAGACGTGACGTGTGCTAGTCTGTGAAAATACGTCACAAATATTGAACTTGACATTGTTAGCCTCTTGTCTTTGTTACATGTCTTACACTGTGCATTTAACTTAAAATATTAAATTTTGTACAAGAAAACAGCATAGGCTACAAAAATTATGTTACTGAAATATTGTAAAGTTGTAATGTGAACTACACAAATGAACGTTTAAAAAACAATATGCAAAATCAAAACTGAACAGCTCCATAACAGATTGCGAAATGTGCACGTAACCTATTGGAAAGCCCGGATGAGTCATTAGTTGGGTTAGTAAAATAACAAAATTATAAAGTATAAAAAATAAAAATAAAAACTTTTATGTAAAGAGATACTAAAATAAAATGTGCTTAAAAGTGGAGTAGAAGTAGAAGCAGCAACTTTTTCCCCCTCACGTGCAACCTATATAGAAAGTGTGGAGCCATTCGTTGGGTTCGTAAAATACCAAAATATTTATGTAAAGAATTGTATTCATTATTATTCACTTATTATTAACTCACCACAGGGTAGAGCGGTACTTCTTTTCGGCCACAATAACCATAGACTGAAAAGCTCGATCCTGAGTTCGCTGTTCCTAAAAAGTAAACAAACTGTTTAAACAATCGGTCATGGGTTAATAAGTTACACCAGTGGTTCTTAGCGCCCCATTGTCCACAACAATATTAAAATAAAGTCATGTTTATTTTAATAAATAGATCAATAAAATTATACATAGGCTACACACACACACACACACACACACACACACACACACACTATAGTGGTCAATTGATAAAAAAAAAAAAAATGAACTAATTGGCAGCGCGTCATGCCAGGATAACAGAAAATGGGCAAAGAGGCGGGACGTGGGCGGAGCTGAGGTGACGTGATGACTAACTGACAGCAGACAAACGGCTATCCTTAACTATGCAGAAATGTAAGGCTTTATATAATGTAAATAAATTAGTTATTTAAAAAAATCACCACCCTCACAGTTGTCATGAAGGGCAAAATTAGCCATATAGACCAAAACCACAATTTGTACCAGTCTGTAAACGTGTTTTTTTCTGCTGTAAAGTTTGGCATTTTAACATGAGGCTCAATGAGAGTCTGCTCCCTTCTGGAGCCGGTCTCTAGCGACCAGTCGATGAACTGCAGTTTAATTTCCTTCCGTATTGGCTTCAACGGAAACTGAGGAGATTGCCGCTCAGAATATTCAGAATATTGCCGCTCAGAGTTATATAATTACATAACTGTTGCAATTTGATAATGATTTTTTTAAAGGGCAACTGCTGTTTCAACACTGATTTTTACTCTGATTTGAAAGGAAAGGAAAGAGAAGGAAGGAATACAAATCCGATTCCAAAAAAGCTGGAAAGTAACAAATTGTGAATAAAAAAGGATTGCAATAATTTACAAATCTGATAAACTTATATTTTATTCACAATAGAATATAGATAACATATCAAATGCTGAAAGTGAGACATTTTGAAATGTCATGCCAAATATTGGCTCATTTTGGATTTCATGAGAGCTACACATTCTAAAAAAGTTGGGACAGGTAGCAATAAGAGGCCGGAAAAGTTAAATGTACATATAAGGAACAGCTGGAGGACCAATCTGCAACTTATTAGGTCAATTGGCAACATGATTGGGTATAAAAAGAGCCTCTCAGAGTGGCAGTGTCTCTCAGAAGTCAAGATGGGCAGAGGATCACCAATTCCCCCAATGCTGCGGCCAAAAATACTGGAGCAATATCAGAAAGGAGTTTCTCAGAGAAGAACTGCAAAGAGTTTGAAGTTCTCATCATCTACAGTGCATAATATCATCCAAAGATTCAGAGAATCTGGAACAATCTCTGTGCGTAAGGGTCAAGGCCAGAAAACCATACTGGATGCCCGTGATCTTCAGCCCTTAGGACGGCACTGCATCACATACAGGAATGCTACTGTAATGGAAATCACAACATGGGCTCAGGAATACTTCCAGAAAACATTGTCGTGAACACAATCCACCGTGCCATTCGCTGTTGCCGGCTAAAACTCTATAGGTCAAAAAAGAAGCCATATCTAAACATGATCCAGAAGCGCAGGCGTTTTCTCTGGGCCAAGGCTCATTTAAAATGGACTGTGGCAAAGTGGAAAACTGTTCTGTGGTCAGACCAATCAAAATTTGAAGTTCTTTTTGGAAAACTGGGACGCCATGTCATCCGGACTAAAGAGGACAAGGACAACCCAAGTTGTTCTCAGCGCTCAGTTCAGAAGCCTGCATCTCTGATGGGATGGGGTTCATGAGTGCGTGTGGCATGGGCAGCTTACACATCTGGAAAGGCACCATCAATGCTGAAAGGTATATCCAAGTTCTAGAACAACATATGCTCCCATCCAGACGTCGTCTCTTTCAGGGAAGACCTTGCATTTTCCAACATGACAATGCCAGACCACATACTGCATCAATTACAACATCATGGCTGCGTAGAAGAAGGATCCGGGTACTGAAATGGCCAGCCTGCAGTCCAGATCTTTCACCCATAGAAAACATTTGGCACATCATAAAGAGGAAGATGCCACAAAGAAGACCTAAGACAGTTGAGCAACTAGAAGCCTGTATTAGACAAGAATGGGACAACATTCCTATTCCTAAACTTGAGCAGCTTGTCTCCTCAGTCCCCAGACGTTTGCAGACTGTTAGAAAAAGAAGAGGGGATGCCACACAGTGGGAAACATGGCCTTGTCCCAACTTTTTTGAGATCTGTTGATGCCATGAAATTTAAAATCAACTTATTTTTCCCTTAAAATGATACATTGTCTTTGTTTAAACATTTGATATGTCATCTATGTTGTATTCTGAATAAAATACTGAAACCTGAAACTTCCACATCATTGCATTCTGATTGTATTCACAATTTGTACAGTGTCCCAACTTTTTTGGAATCGGGTTTGTACATACACACAGTGTGTATTAACAGGAAGTGAGTTATTATGGGTTATTTTAAAACGCAAACTGTGGAATTTGATATACTCCTCCTAGGCGATTAACCCGATCAGTGCCAAACTCGGTCAGCATGTTGTACATTTTGTAATTAACACTTTTTATTGGATACCTCCCATATTTAAATGAAAGCACGCTTTTTGGTGCATGAGATTGGTGAACAAACAGTAGCTAAGGTAGGTCAAAAACAGAAATGTTAGGATAACAACATCAGCATTCGGACGGTATTCTGCACTCATTTGAAATTGACCTTTGACATCATCTGACATGAAACTCATCTAAATTGAATTGATCTCATAGATGTTGTGGTTTGTGGTCATAGCAGCGCCGACTGCTGCAGTTAATGAGGGGAATTCAAATGACTTTGACAGTCATTTTATTAAAACATTATTTTCACTGTAAAAATAAATAAACAAACAACTTGCCTAATGTACTTTACGTAATGATGATTGATCTTAAGATATTTTAACGTATGTGTTGTGCGTCCCCATGTTTACACGTACACAACAATAGAGTTTAGATGCGTTTCATATCATAGGCTATCACAAATAAATATCACTTTAGTGTGAAAAAAAGTTTAGAAAAACTATACAAATGCCTTGAATTAAATACTGGCCTTCTGGACTTATGAATTTTTGAGCTGCAAAAGATAACTTTGCGCATATTTGAAAGTGACCTATTATATCCTATGACAATAAAATTAATCTATATTTCAATGACATCATGGGTGTGGCTTGTGGTCATAGTGGCACCAGCTGCTGCATGTAAATGTGGCATATTTAAAATATTTGTAAAAAAATATTCTCCTGTTTAAATGCATATTGCCTGTCGTGCACAGTCGCCCTGAAGCCACCGGGGTGATGGTGCCACCGGCTTGGGCCCGTCATCGCTGCTCGCAGCTTTAATGCTATTTGTATTTGCAATCTAGTCATGGCCAATGCTACAGCCTGTTCGTAGCACTTCAAATCTAGGCTATTACACGATTAAAACTGATCTAGAAAAACTGTGTGACCATATTGCTACATTAAACTCTGTAAAACATCTTATATACTTAAAATACTTAATGTCTCATCTGCGGCCGTTCTAGGTGCACATTACTGTACGACTTCATTGGCACCAGCGCAATGATGGGTTAAAGAGCTTAAAATACGGGTAACAGGTTGAAGTATCAGTTTTGATAATATTTATTCATCACACTGTTGACTTGACAGCATTTTCTCTCGTTATTTCATAGGGAGCTTCAAAGATGATGCATGTGCCCTGTGTTTATCAGTATCCAATTATGTTTGTTGGGTAAAAAAGAAAAACTAAAAGTAAAAATTTATTTGATAACTAATAATTATCAATAATTGAATAATTTAAATGGAAGTTTGGCAAGGCGCTAGTTGAGAAGCACTGCCATCTAAAGGAACTGACCGTCTCATACACAGGTTGATCAAGCTTTTCCTTCCGGCTCCATTCCAGTAGGTACATCTTTGGAGTGATCTGAGGCGGATAATCTCGCCTGGGAAACACAGACACACAGTCAAATAAAGTAAATACAGTGCACAAGCCAAAGTGCTTTCTTAGGGCCAAGGGTCATGAGAGGGTCACAATTCACCTTTCAAAGCGGACAGGCATTGTGATGACATCATCTTCTAGATTAGGGTTTTCTGACTGATCACCGTTGGTCTGTCGGGCAGCTTTTCTAGCCTCCAGTTCAGCGTTGGTCTTCATGTAGAAGTCAGTCAATCCAAACACCTCACTGCAAAACAGACACACACACACACACACAAATATATACATCACATATGTAATATCACACATGAGGAAGACAAGCGATCGCATGGAAGCAGATGCATATGTAAAATAATGTGATCATCAACATTAAACGTCACATATCAAAACTATCTAATGTAACTGATGCACAATTCCGATTTGGTGACTATCTGATTTTTTTGATGACCCACTTACATCATCTTTTAAAATGATGTAAATCATTATCCGATATTTGCATTTACACTATACACTGGTGAAGCAGCCCAAGACGTTCTGACCCGGAAAAGGAAGTAAAACGGCACAATATGCAATGGATGCAGACGAAATGACTATTCAATGTTTTGCTTTCCGCAATATCTTTAAAGCTCAGCAAAACATTGCTCTCGTCTTCCATCGCGCCATTAGTGTCATGTGATCGCAGTTCGTGTCCACAGGAGTTGACGTCATTCGCCTCCGACTCGCATTTACTGGGGAATATCCGATTTGACCGTTTACATGGCAGACGCAAATGCACGTATCCGAATCATATCGGATTTATTACTGCATATGAGTGAGGCCTGAATCCGATCTGAGGATATCAGAATTCATGTATTTTTTTTTCCTGCTTACACGTTCACGTCATATCCGATGTGTGCTACATGAGAGGGAAAAATCGGAATTGGAATTAGGATACTTGAACCATGCAGTGTAAATGAGGCCTAATATAAAAAAGGAATGCATGACTAACAAAATATTTTGATACAAAATATACTATGGGCCATTACATTTTTGTGAAAATGATCAAAAACCCTTGCGGTGGCTGGCAAAAAAAAAAAAAAAAAAAAAAAAAAACGCTGGCGGGGAAAGAGTTAAACATCAAAAGGCTAAACCATGCAGATTTTTGTTGTACAGCCATCTTTGATCATATTTACCAAGGGTGCCAGTAATTCAGACCATGACTGTATATACATACATACATACATACATATATATATATATATATATGGTAACACTTTAGTTTAGGGTCCAATTCTCACTATTAACTAATTGATTATTAGCATGCATATTACTAGGATATTGGCTGTTTATTAGTACTAATTTTAATTCCTTATTCTGCATGACCATATTCTACATCCCTTAATCCTACACAATACCTAAACTTGAATTACTGCTCATTAATCGTTCTCTCCTGTATAATAATATCTTTCCTGTAGCTCAAACAATAAGAGCGTGGCGCTAGCAACACCACGGTCATGGGTTTGATTCCCAGGGAAAGCAAGAACTGACAAAATGTAAAAATGTGTGTCTTGAATGCAATGTAAGTCGCTTTGGATAAAAGCATAAATGCAAATGCCAAATGCATAAATGTAAATGTGATAGTTAGTAAGGTAGATGTCAAGTAAAAAGTAATTGAGGCAAAAAAAAAAAAAAAAAAAAAAAAAAAAAAAAAAACAGTTAATAGTGAGAATTGGAGCCTAATCGTAAGTGAACATATACATTTATACAAAACAAAAATATACAAAACATATTACCATATTTCTTCATTGGTCTGAGCTGCATGTAGCCGTTTTCCAAATGGAGACTCAACTCTGTCTCTGAGCATCTGACATAAGCAGTATTTGGTGTTGAACGGGTTATTGTCATAGCGAACAGCCTGTTAGTAAACATAAGAAGAGAATTACAATTTTCACATGTATTTTCAATACTATTTGGAAGACACTTCTGGGATAGAATATGTTCAAGGAAGATCATCTGATACATTTACTTTTTACTATGAATTTTATGTATCATATTTCAATGCATTTTATTTTACAAATTTTCCTTTCATGTTTTTTATGATGTGTTGCACAACTTTATTATCCCTGTGAACAATAAAAATTGTACTTACAAATATCCCTTGACGAGCTTTATTTGTTGTTTGAATAATTTGAACAAGACATGCTCAAATGTTGTCCCACTTACGTATTTGATGTATTCCTCCATGACCTGGTCCACAGACAGCGCCCCCTGCTGGCGGAAGACTGAAGGATTCCACATGGCCGCCCGTGCGATCATGACAGACGATGCTCCTGTAGCAACTCGAAACGTCTCTATGTCCTCAAATGTCTTCACTATGTCTGAAGAGCCACCACTACAGGGAGACGAATAACGAAAACACAAAGATAACTACAGGAACCAATAATACCAATTGTATTGCATATGTAAATACGATTTGAAAAGTTTCCATTTCACAAATACTTTGAGTAGTTGTGGCATAAGTGTAATGAAGGGTAAAGCCTGACTTGGCAATGACAGGTATGGACACACTCTCAGCTACGGCCTGAATATAGTCACAGTGGACTGGGTGCCGCGGCCTCTCCTCTTTCATCCTGACAACAGAAAGGTCCAATATAAAGATGCTGTCACCAGACGCAAGAAGAAATCATCTGTAAGCACACGTTTAGTGAGCACACTTCTAACCTGCCATGCACTGCTATGGCCGTCACTCCTGTCTTTTCAATTCTCTTCACTAAATTCACTGTGTCCTCAAGCTGAAAGGCACATTACATCAGTTAGTATCTCAGGAATATATTACCAGGAACAATAAACATATACCAGGTTTCACAGAAAAGGCTTAAGGGTAGTCTCTGTTTGAGCTGTTGAGCAACTTGCACTGAGATATCTTAATGTTAGTGCCATTGTTTTGTGTCAAGATGTTAAGATTAAATGTGTGATTGAACTAAGGACTAATCCTGGCTTAATCTAAGCCCTGTCTGTGAAACTGGGCCTTAACTGTGAGTTCACACCTCCACCGGCGAGTGTCAAAATTCGCTCTGGCTGCCCTGCCAACGACGCTGTAGAACGATTCGTGGACGTGCTGACGCTCTGACGTAGATCGAATGCTTGGTCTTTTTTGAAACTTTATTTAAAGGGGCCAAAGCAAACAATCATGTTGATCAGCATTTGTGCAGACTGACCACAGGTAGGGTATAACCGTATAAGTTAACCTCATGAAATCATTTAAATGTGAGAGTAAAAAAGAAAACAACGAAATAAACCAATTAAAAGCCGTTTGTGTGGTCTGGCTTTTGTGTTCATGGTTAACTGTTAGTCTAAATTCAACATGCAGTTTATAGGAGACGTTTGCTAGCCGTGGTCTTTAATTAAAGGATTAGTTCACTTTTAAAGAAACTTTTGCTGGTAATTTACTCATCCCCATGTCATCCAAGATGTCCATGTCTGTCTTTCTTCAGTCGAAGAGAAATGAAGGTTTTTGATGCAAACATTCCAGGATTTTTCTCCATATGGTGGACTTCAATGGGCCCCAAACGGTTCAAGGTCCAAATGACCGTTTCAGTGCAGCTTCAGAGGGCTTTAAACGATACCAGACGATGAATAACGCTCTTATCTAGCCAAACGATCGCTCATTTAAAAAAATATATTAAAAAAAGTTTTAGAAGCAAAAATGCTCGTCTTGCTCTGTTCTGTGATGCACATTCGTGACGTCACATAATACGCAATTACGTTGAAACGGTCACGCTTGACGTAGGTGGAAGGACCATATACACATATTCAAATGTCTTTGTGTCAGTTTATCATTTAAAATGCCCATTTCGTGTGCGCATCCTGGGTGTTTTAATATT
Source organism: Paracanthobrama guichenoti (assembly GCA_018749465.1). NCBI lineage: Eukaryota > Metazoa > Chordata > Actinopteri > Cypriniformes > Gobionidae > Paracanthobrama > Paracanthobrama guichenoti. Next base: position 26,592,285 of record CM031967.1, read on the forward strand.
AGAAAGCCTAAAAGAACATTTTCAAGCGTGACCGTTTCAAAGTAATTGCGTATTATGTGACGTCACGAATGTGCATCACAGAACAGAGCAAGACGAGCATTTTTGCTTCTAAAACTTTTTTTAATATATTTTTTTAAATGAGCGATCGTTTGGCTAGATAAGAGCGTTATTCATCGTCTGGTATCGTTTAAAGCCCTCTGAAGCTGCACTGAAACGGTCATTTGGACCTTGAACCGTTTGAGGCCCATTGAAGTCCACCATATGGAGAAAAATCCTGGAATGTTTGCATCAAAAACCTTCATTTCTCTTCGACTGAAGAAAGACAGACATCTTGGATGACATGGGGGTGAGTAAATTACCAGCAAAAGTTTTTTTAAAAGTGAACTAATCCTTTAACATTAATTTGTGTGCAGTCTACATTACTATAACGCTCAACACTATTTGGTTGAAGTGCAGCACTAATGCAATTGGTCAAATCGTTGTTTTGAGTAAATTAATTGCATTCCCGCTGAAAAACAGGCATTCTAGCACAGAAATGTTGCCTATAAATAGTGTTGCGCGCCTTCTTATCAAACCTGCCAGAGCAATGGTCAACCTCTCCTCTAATGTGGTCAGAACCAAAGTTTACAGGCAAGTGGAGGACTTCTATATTCTAATTATTGCCACCCCTGGTAAATGTGATCAAAGATGGGGGTTTGCAACAATTATTGCCACCCCTAGAATTGAGTAAAATTTTCATTAATATTTACATTTTTAGCACACCAGGGTGACTGTAGGAGCAGGAAATTGTCCAGCCATGACAGAAGTACAAATATGAGGAAACACAAAGTCCAAATTCCCTTAATCATCATCACAATGAGTAAAACCAAAGAATATATATCTGATGTGCAGCAAAAGATTGTTGAGCTTCACTAAATAGAAGACATTGAAAATCCCCATTTCCACCATCAGGGCAATGATGAAGAAGTTCAATTCACTAAAGATGTTCTGAATCTGCCTGGAAGAGGACGTGTGTCCATATCGTCCTAACGCACGGCGAGAGGAGAGTTTGAGCCAACAAAGACTCTCCAAGATCACAGATGAGATTCGCAGAGATTAGTTGAGTCTTGGGTCAGAAAGACTAAAAAATATCAAACAGCCCCTACATCACCACATGTTGTTTGGGAGGTTTCAAGAAAAATCCTCCTCGCGCATCGAAAAACAAACTCCAGCAGATTCAGTTCAGACACGACTGGAGCTTCTGATGGGACCTGGTTCTGTGGTCAGACGACACTATAACAAGAGCTTTTTGGCACAAACACACCAGATGGCTTTGGTGCAAACAGGGATAAAAAGTCCCCCATGCCCACGGTTAAATACACCGCTGGATCTTTAATGCTGACGATCTGTTGTTTTGCTGGAGGTCCTGGACATCTTGTTCAGATTCATGGCATCATGGATTCTAGCAAATACCAACAGATAAATCAAAACCTGACGCTTCTGCTAGAAATCTGATAATGGGCCATAGTTGGATCTTCCATCAGGACAATGATCCAAAACAAACATCAAAATCCACACACAAATGTGTCCCTGAGCACAAAATGAGGCTTCTCAGTCCTGACCTGAACCCTATAGAGAATGAGTGATGAGCTGAAGAGAAGAGCTGGGAATCTGAAGGATCGGGAGAGATTCTGTGTGGAGGAATGATCTCTGATCTCCAAACTCATTACAGGAGAAGACGCAGAGCTGTTATCTTGTATTTAATAAAAGGGTGCCAATAATTATGGCCAACGTGTTTTGGAGAAAAGCATTTATACGTGATTTCTCCCCCACTTTCAATTCTTTTACTTCAATGAAAGGTCAGATTTTTGCGGATATTTTGAATGAAAAATCAAAAGGATAAATAATGCAGATTTATTTTTACAGCCATCTTTGATCAAATTTACCAGGGGTGCCAATAATGCAGTTATAATTAGGTTTTCTTTTCTAAAAAATGTACACAACAAAAAACACAGAAAAACATCACTTACCGTAGGAAGGATTCTGATTTTACATGTAACGGGTTTTGAGATTCCATTCACAAGAGTGCTCAGAATCTAAAAGACAAGGCGTTTAACATAGAAAAAAAGTTAATAGTTATAAAACTGATATAGTAAAAAAAATACAAATTTTAAATAAAATAAAAAAAATCTTACAGCTTCGATTTTCTCAGGGTCAGAGAGAAGTGCCGAACCCATTCCTCCCTATGTGAGATGAATGTGAAATGTATACATAGCAGCAGAAATACATATTAATAAATCCATAAAAATAAAATGTGTACATAATACAACACAATTCACTCTTTTCCATCATGACAAATTAAGTTATCACCTTAACACTAAAGAGCTGCAGGAAAAGTTGCATTTTAGCATTATCCCAAAGTCATTTGGTTTTGTTTAAATGGCTGAAATAAGCTTTTATTCTACATCATAAAATACATCAGCAATGCCCTTGTGTGGTGCTTGTCTTGTAAAAGGCGGTTGCAAACAAGTGTCTAACTGCATCACACCGAACTGAACAGGTCACTTTCACAGCCTCGTCGTGTTCATAAACTATTAGGACTCAAACGTTCAGGGGAAATGTTTTAAAGGCTGAGAGAGTTGGCAGAAGCTTAGTGATGGTGACGTAGAAGGTGTGTGACTGTGATGTAGTTCATTTGTGAAGATTATCATGACGAACAGAACGTGTAGGAATCATAAGCTTTTGTTGGTCACAGATGTTATTTTCTGCAATAATGCCTGCTAGACTATAAGATCATTACAAATCACACTGTACGACATTGATCACACACTGGTGTACGACATGTATTTTGACTGTACGATGATGACACCTATTGAATCGTAGGCTACATTGCAAGTTAGTATAGAAGAATAAAACATCATCAGCATACGCTAGTGGTAGACAAATAGAGAAAGATGAATCGCACTTTGGCAACTGTAGATTTTATGTGTGCCGTAAAAAAGAGGAGGAAGCGAAAGAGGAGAATATGGACGTGGTCATGGATAGGGAAGAGAGGACAACTTGGCATGCCGATTTTTCAAATCAAGCTTGAGGTAAATAGTTTTAAGTTTTAACACCATGTTGCATTGATTAATACACCATTTCATGTTGCATTTTTATTGGCTAGTCAGCAGACGTAGGTCATAGCAGCAAACACACTGATCATGCTTACTTTATGAAAATTATTGCAGGCTATCTTTGGTCACAAGACCACAACAACGGTCGTCACTGAACCTCTCTCACTGTATGACAGGGCCACGACCACAAAAATCGCCACGATTGGTAATCTTCTGTCTGGGACAGCCCAAAAACTCGTGCAGTGTACCGGCATAAGGCTTGGCCTACAAAAACACATCATCCCTGCAGAGCTCTATTTGAGTGAGAAGTAAAAATGAAAGCCTAATATGAATTTCATAATGGGTGCGTCTCAATCAGCTCCCTACTTCAGTAGTCAGAGCACTGATCAGGGTGTCAGCCCATTGACTTGTGCCCTGATCAGTGCCCTGACTACTGAACTAGGGAGCTGATTGAGACACACCCAATGTCTGTAGTGCATTACCCCAGTGTTATCCAACATTACTTGATTTAAAGGAACACACTGACTTTTTGGGACTTTAGCTTATTCACCGTATCCCCCAGAGTTAGATAAGTCCATACATACCATTCTCATCTCCGTCTGACGCACTCACTGCTAGCATAGCTTAGCACAAAGACTGGAGGTAAACGGCTCCAGCTAGCCTACTGCTCAATAAGTGACAAAATAACACCAACATGCTCCTATTTACATCGTGTACAAATGAAAAGTTGTGATTTTTCTAGAACGATATGGCTAGGGACTATACTCTCATTCCTGCGTAATGATCCAGGAGCTTTGCTGCCGTACCATGGGTGCAGCGGTGCAATGATATTACCATTGAAAATAGCCCCCAGCCCCCTGTGTAAGCAGGTTGTCACGTTGGTTATGTTGGCGGAAGTTAGCCTATTTTCAGGAGCTGCGTAATATCATTGCACCGCTGCACCCATGGCACGGCAGCAAAGCTCCTGGATCATTACGCATGAATGAGATTATAGTTCCTAGACATATTTTTTATTTTTCATCGGTCTTCATACACAATGTAACTATACACACAGCATGTAAATAGGAAAATGTTGGTGTTTTGTCACTTATTGAGCAGTAGGCTAGCTGGAGCCGTTTACCTCCAGTCTTTGTGCTAAGCTAGGCTAGCGGTGGGTGCGTCAGACACCATACTGATACACTCACACTCTGCGCTTGTCTTTTCTCTCCATGAAAACCCATACAAAACCTATATAACCTTGAAGTGTGTACAATGAGAAACTATACATGTTTGATATTATTTGAAATGGCTCAGTGCGACTGGTACAAAGGTCTCATTCTCACAGAAGTAAACCAAAAGGTAATAAAGGTTTTAAGAGTTTAGAGATATTTTGTTTAACGTGTGATGGGCGTGTCTCCGGCCAAATGTTCTCTACCTCCTGCCGTCAATACAGGTCTATAGGTCTTGATTAATGTAAATTTCCATTGTTAACACACGTTTCCATTTTAAAGAGGATTTTATCTTGGTCTGGGTATTTAAGGAGATGTAGTAGAAACTTCAGGGCTCAAACTTTTATATCAGTCAGCCCGTAATGCTGAGTGTCTCCTATAGATGCTCAGAGTTGTGGTGTCCATATTTAATTCTTTACTTCAGAGCATTTGATGATTATGTATGGATTATCTTTGAACTGATTATGTAATTGGCATGATACATTTACCTGACTGTTAATACATTGTTACACTGATTTACTCTGGAATTATTAACTATCTCTAGTAGATTATGAATGGGCATAATTTCAACAAAGGGTGAAATGCGTAGTTAACCTATTAAATATAAATGACCAAATAACCAATTGGCATTCTAACCTAAATTCGAGGTCATGATAAAATGGAGTGGGATAAAGATCAATCGGAATTAAATCCCTTCGCCCCGCTGAAAAGAGCGCGCAAGAGACCTTCACCCACCAATCATAAGCCTTCATTGGAATGATTGGGCGGACTTACAAAATGTTCCAGTAAAAACATCCTTTTGTACAAGGGAGTTTTACCATGACAATATTTCTTTCTTATCCATGTTCCTTTTTCAAAATCCTCTTTTTTTTTTTTTTTTTTTTTTCTAATTTTAAATATGATTTTGACCTTTCAAACCGCACTGTATGTGTGACACAGCACCAAACCGTACCTTTGTGGAGTATTCCTTGGGACAGCCCATATTCACATCAACGGCTGCCACATCGTTTTCCCTGTTCAGGATGAAAAGCTGCCACGTTAAACAAGTTCAAATGTGATCATTCAGAGCAACACTAGGTCTACTTTGAATATCCCTTACGCTGTGTTGAAAAACCTGGAACACAAATACAAAACTTTTTCTAATTTAAAAGAAAGCAAATTGATAAAAATATTGAATCCAATATTTGCTGATAATATAGCATATAATGAAAGATTTATAAGCTATCCCAGATAGCTGGTACATCTGGCCTAGATATAGCATGGCTGAGCACATGCGGACCAACTTTTCACCATATATGCTTTCGAACTGGATCGTATGTGGCTTGGCTATGGCACACCATGGAATGTGTTAACATCTGGTTTATACTCGTATCATGTGCAGCAGGTTTGTGGGAGTCCACAGCTCAGCCTATTAAACAACGCTCTTTTTTTTGTAGGCCAGACATTTCAAGATTCAAGAGTTTTATTTGTCACATACACAGTTATATACAGAATATACAACCGGCACCTCGAAATGGTGTTCCCATTTTTTACTGGGAACACCACAAGTGTAACAACGTAGGGGAAAAAATTCCCAAAAAGTAAAAAAATGTTCTTTTTTAATTTTCTTCCACGAGGGAGTTTGGCGTCACGGCATTTGTTTCTAGGCGGACCGTTAAAGAACGCAACACACGTCTCGCAGACATCCTGTAGGATTCATCCAATCAGATGACGACTTTGAAACTCCTGAAGTGTTTCCAGTTAAGTGTGCCATATGCATCAGACGTTCAGACAACGGTTCGTGGGCGTGACGTCTGAGGCTGAGATTAGCCTTTAACTATTATTTTCATGAAAGAGAAAATCCTCTCAGGTAAGAATGACCCGGACACAAAGTACGGGATATATGATACTAACAGAAAAATAAAGACAAAGTCAAACTCACACAAGCTTAGCCACAGCCAGGGCTCTCTCTGGGTCCGCTGTTCCCTGAAACACAAGCACAGAATCAGATTATGTTTTAAAATGAGAAATAAGGGAATGTTAAGTTCAGGAAGTTTGCATACTGACCATCTGAAAGACCACGCGGCTCTTCTCTTTACCGCAGGTGCGAAACATCACACGCTCATCTGGAGCAACAAAATCAACCGTCTCCAAAACATCTGAAGACACATATTTGAACCCATTTACACACGGTCCGTTATATAATATCCTCAGATATCTGATAGGACCGGGAGAAACAGACGTACCGTTTACTACTCTCTCACACTGAGCCATTTTGATGTCAATCAGCTCCTGAAACACCCAGATCCATAGATCCATGTTAACAATATTGCAGAGCAGGTACTTTACATTCAAATGAGTCATGGAAGGAAATGTGACGAGTATTGGTGTTAATGTTGCTCCTCACCTCACAGTACACAATATCTGCCCCATAGTCCAGTGCCAGGAGTCTCATGGGCAGAGTGCCCACCCGCACCATAGGGGCCAGAGCAGTCTTACCCTCAAAACACAGCCTGTCCGCCATCATCACCCACCCGCGAACCGCTACACAACAACATTCAGCTTGTTCAATGTAAATGATGAGATAAACGAAGATAAACACAAATCATCGGCATTATATTTTCTAACGTCGGTGTATTATTGTTATCATTATTAAGAAACTATCAGATAAAAACAAAGCATTTAAATGGTCACATTATTAGTTTCAGTCATATATCATTCATTCAGCTAATAGTATAGCCAAATATGTAAAAATATATATAAAACACAACTGTGCCATTATAATTACAGTTATATTATCTCCATTTTGTAGATATTTACATGAAACCAGCGCTGAACTTCCACGCATCAAACACAACTTCAGTCAACATTACAGCTGCGGTGAACACGCGCGCACGGCACTCGCTTCCGGTGCTGACGCCATCGACGCGCGACTATCCGTTCCCAGGAAATGGGTATAATTTCACTTCAAAATATAAATCACGGCCGATTTTAAAGTATGAAATTAGCAAACGATCATATAACCAAATCAAATGCAAATGAATAAAAACGTGAACATTCCCAGTTAAAACATGAGCGCACGCTGACAATCTTCAAGAACCGTATTTTCCAGACTTAGCACGGAGGCGCCGTGGCTTAGTTGGTTAAAGCGCCTGTCTAGTAAACAGGAGATCCTGGGTTCGAATCCCAGCGGTGCCTTTTATAAAACTGCCCCCCCCCTCCTGCTAACCTGCTACAACTGCGTTGTCTTGTACAATATGACACTACGCATCAAATTAAGTGCTAAATCTTGCTCATCCCAACTCCTAGTTTTATAAACAATTCAACTCGTTCCCAATTTAGTGTCTATCAGTTTGTAGCAGATTGTGGATCTTAATGACAAGTTAATTGGATCTGTTTGCAGTGGATTATTAGTAGCCACAATTGGTCATCTAAATATTACAAATCTGAGTAATGAACTGGGTTTGTTTTGTTATTAACAAGGGGGGGTGATTTTCCAACCTAGTGAAACTACAGTTTCAGAATATATTCATATTGGTTTCTCTCCTTATTTGAGTAAACATATCTTAGATAACCACAGCATAAACTTACCTGCCACAGTGAAAGAGTTAGATGTATTATTTGTATTTACATCTTGTATTTACACTAGATGTATTATTTTATTTCTCATTTTCTAACAGCATTTTTCCCAGGATGGTTGAAAAGGTCTTCACCAATGGTGAAAAAAAAAAAGAAAGAAAGGAGAATATAAATTTCAATCCCTTGTAAATAATTTTAAGCAATTAATTCTGAAATCACAGAGAAAAAAAATGCCTGCAGGTAACAATATCATTTCAGACTAAAGACCAAAATTGTGAAGAGTTAGAAACCATTTAAATGTATTTACAGCAGAGGCGTACAGCGCCTGCAGAAACTGTTATGTAGTTGTAAAGACATCACAGGTGAAGTACATCATACAAAAGAGAGGAGATTCTGTACATGTATCAACATCGGCATTTTCAAATGAACCCCAGTAGCAAATTATAGGGTTTAAAACAGTTTTCTGCAGTAGAAATAACATGCCTAACCAGAAAGTGAGCAATGCCCAATGCCATTTAAACTCATGGAAGCTGACACTCATTCAGATACAGTCCCCATTGAAATAAATGAGGCGGTTATTCTTTCATTTCTCTTTTTTACTATACTACTACAAGCCTGGAAATTGTGGACTTTAAGTGAAGAGCTGCCAGATTAAAGTAATAGAAAATTCAAAGCGGTCCAGAAGATTTGCTTGTGAAGGAAGATTTGTCAGTCCATTCTGCCGTTTCAATAGGATCAAATTGTGGGAAAACAACAAAAAACACTCTTTGTCCAAGGTACGTAGCCCACTCTGTATAAAAGACCACATATGCACATGTTAACACATTGAATAATTGCAAGGTTGTCATTAATACACAATTTAAAGGAATAATTCACACAAAAATGAATCATTTACTCATCCATATGCCATTGCAAACAATACGATTTGGGCAACATTTTCCAAATATTCTGAATAGTTTTGTGTAAGAAACAGTCAAATGTAAGTTATTCACTAGAGAGAAAATGCTCCCAAAATGTGCTCATTCACATGTGGCATATTTGTGCCTCTCATCAGTCATGTGTGTTCAAATTTTGTATGCCCTCTTGAAAAAGAAGTGCACTAGTGAAATGTCAGTGAAAATGACTATGAAAAGTCATCCACTGCTTTTGAGGACAGGGGAACACTGCAGAAATGTGAAGTTGTTATCTAAAGAGGAATGATTAGATTTCTGCTTCTATTCTGCCCAAACTGCAAAGACAACCAAGAAGTGTCTTGAGAACGAGTCCATAAGGCTCATGTTTCGGCTGCTCAAAGTCCAGATTTGATCCTACAGTGAATATTTGCTCTCACATTAAACTCAAACGAACTGGGAGACATTTTTCAACGGCTCATGAACTGTTTGAAGCCTTTAACATTGAGTGGAATGACAGACTCTTCTTGTAAAAAGGAGGCTATTCTGTGCTAAGTTACTTTATCTACAGTATTTGTGCAATTCTTGCTCATTTCCTGACCAGTCATTTGTGATTAAAATAGTTAAGACCATTAAAAGACCAGTAAATATTTTGCCATCTTTGACTTGGTACATAAAAAATAAATAAATAAATAAATAAACTACTTGCAGAGAATAGAACATTAATTAAATTAACGGCCATTTAAAGGTGGGGTATGTGGTATTTCAAAAATGCTTTAGAAAAGTGTCTTGGGCCGAGTACCAAAACAAACGTATAGCCAAACAGCAGTAAGGGGCGTGCAATGGGGGAGAAGAGAGCGCTCAGTGCACGTCATTATTCAAAAGACACGACACAGGATCGACATTAACCGAGTGACGACAGAAAGAGAGAGATGGCAGATACAAAACAAAAGTGGAAAATGTCTGGCTTTCCAGCGCTGGAGAGAACTCAAGGAGTGAAGGCAGAGGCTGCTTTATTTCTTCTCGATAGGCGAGTAACATTGGTTTTGTTGACCCTACTGTTTTGTTGAGAACTAATATGTTGCTTGAATATGCTTGTGTGTCATGTTTGCTTGTTTGTCCATTTGTGATCATATTGTCGTTCACCTCAGCGATGATAAAGACCCATTTGTTTCCACACCGTATAAGCCTGGAGCATCTAAACCTCCTCGCTGTCTGTTTCAGCATCAGCTCCCAAAGTGTGTCCGAACAGTAAGATAATATACTCTTAATATATGTTTGTTTCCTTTGGGTCCTCTAATCTTGTCATAATTGTAATATGTTCGTTAGTTGGACTGTCGTGCTCATGCTATCGAGTTGTTCATGAGAACAATGTTTGTGTTTTTGGGATGGAAGGGATGACTTTTTCATTGTGAGTATCTGCAGCGTGTTTCTGTATTTGGTTGCGTTGTGAGTATCTGCAGCGTGTTTCTGTATTTGGTTGAGTTGTGAGTATCTGCAGCGTGTTTCTGTATTTGGTTGCGTCGTGAGTATTTGCAGCGTGTTTCTGTATTTGGTTGCGTTGTGAGTATTTGCAGCGTGTTTCTGTATTTGGTTGCGTTGTGAGTATTTGCAGCGGTTCTGTATTTGGTTGCGTTGTGAGTACTTGCAGCGTGTTTCTGTATATGGTTGCGTTGTGAGTATTTGCAGCGTGTTTCTGTATTTGGTTGCTTTGTGAGTATCTGCAGCGTGTTTCTGTATTTGGTTGAGTTGTGAGTATTTGCAGTGTGTTTCTGTATTTGGTTGCGTTGTGAGTATTTGCAGCGTGTTTCTGTATTTGGTTGAGTTGTGAGTATTTGCAGCGTGTTTCTGTATTTGATTGCTTTCTGAGTATTTGCAGCGTGTTTCTGTATTTGGTTGAGTTGTGAGTATTTGCAGCGTGTTTCTGTATTTGGTTGCGTTGTGAGTATCTGCAGCGTGTTTCTGTATTTGGTTGCGTTGTGAGTATTTGCAGCGTGTTTCTGTATTTGGTTGCGTTGTGAGTATTTGCAGCGTGTTTCTGTATTTGGTTGCGTTGTGAGTATCTGCAGCGTGTTTCTGTATTTGGTTGCGTTGTGAGTATTTGCAGCGTGTTTCTGTATTTGGTTGCGTTGTGAGTATTTGCAGCGTGTTTCTGTATTTGGTTGCGTTGTGAGTATCTGCAGCGTGTTTCTGTATTTGGTTGAGTTGTGAGTATTTGCAGCGTGTTTCTGTATTTGATTGCTTTCTGAGTATTTGCAGCGTGTTTCTGTATTTGGTTGCGTTGTGAGTATTTGCAGCATGTTTCTGTATTTGGTTGCTTTGTGAGTATCTGCAGCGTGTTTCTATATTGGTTGAGTTGTGAGTATTTGCAGCGTGTTTCTGTATTTGATTGGTTTCTGAGTATTTGCAGCGTGTTTCTGTATTTGGTTGAGTTGTGAGTATTTGCAGCGTGTTTCTGTATTTGGTTGAGTTGTGAGTATTTGCAGCGTGTTTCTGTATTTGATTGCTTTCTGAGTATTTGCAGCGTGTTTCTGTATTTGGTTGCGTTGTGAGTATTTGCAGCGTGTTTCTGTATTTGGTTGCGTTGTGAGTATTTGCAGCGTGTTTCTGTATTTGATTGCTTTCTGAGTATTTGCAGCGTGTTTCTGTATTTGGTTGAGTTGTGAGTATTTGCAGCGTGTTTCTGTATTTGGTTGAGTTGTGAGTATTTGCAGCGTGTTTCTGTATTTTATTGGTTTCTGAGTATTTGCAGCGTGTTTCTGTATTTTATTGGTTTCTGAGTATTTGCAGCGTGTTTCTGTATTTGGTTGCGTTGTGAGTATTTGCAGCGTGTTTCTGTATTTGGTTGAGTTGTGAGTATTTGCAGCGTGTTTCTGTATTTGGTTGCGTTGTGAGTATTTGCAGCGTGTTTCTGTATTTGGTTGAGTTGTGAGTATTTGCAGAGTGTTTCTGTATTTGGTTGCGTTGTGAGTATCTGCAGCGTGTTTCTGTATTTGGTTGAGTTGTGAGTATCTGCAGCGTGTTTCTGTATTTGGTTGCGTTGAGTATTTGCAGCGTGTTTCTGTATTTGGTTGAGTTGTGAGTATTTGCAGCGTGTTTCTGTATTTGATTGCTTTCTGAGTATTTGCAGCGTGTTTCTGTATTTGGTTGCGTTGTGAGTATTTACAGCGTGTTTCTGTATTTGGTTGTGTTGTGAGTATCTGCAGCGTGTTTCTGTATTTGGTTGCGTTGTGAGTATTTGCAGCGTGTTTCTGTATTTGATTGCTTTCTGAGTATTTGCAGCGTGTTTCTGTATTTGGTTGCGTTGTGAGTATTTACAGCGTGTTTCTGTATTTGGTTGTGTTGTGAGTATCTGCAGCGTGTTTCTGTATTTGGTTGCGTTGTGAGTATTTGCAGCGTGTTTCTGTATTTGGTTGTGTTGTGAGTATTTGCAGCACATGTGTTGACAAACTGATAGAGATGTGTTCTTAATTTGCTGGTGTGCAGCATGAACACTCTTCAACACATCTAATTTTGTTCTCCATTGATAAAAGGTTTGGAATGGTATGAGGATGAGTAAACAATTCTTTTAAATATGTATACTGAGAAGATATTCTTTACTGTACCTATAGATAACAGATAATATAAATTGCATATCCAGTCTCCTTACCAATGAAGTCATATATGCATTTTGGCTTGTCTTTCCAGTAAACTCCCAGGAAATAAACTGGTACTCCAGTGAGCATAATGACCAGCCCCACTCCACACACCAGCGGCTCTGAGTGCAAACTGAAGCCCAGCAGCAGAACCCAGAAGAGCAGATAACACACCGGCACTAGGAGACTCACCTGAGAAGAGAACAAATTCACCCACTATAAACATAATCTGGCTGTGACTACTCTCTACTGCAGCAAACCAGGTGAACCTGCTAGATGCACTGTATAATGCACCATTTTGCTTTACTATGTGACATGCAAGTACATGTTATGGATGTAGAATAGATACAGGCTATTTTTAATATTCGTATATAATTGAATACCTTAATGGGCCTGTATAAGTTTGGCTTCTTCCATCTGTAGTAGAGCAGGCCAGCAATAGTGACTCCATAGGAGAGGTAGTTGATGAAAGAGACATAGTTTATAAGGTTGTGAGTTTCTCCAATGCACAAGATTACGATTGTGGCAGTGCACTGAAAGACAAGATCAAGAGGCACAATAGAGAAAGAATGTTAATGGGGACAAATTAGAACAAGTTACATCCTGGCAAGCAACACAATAGGCTGGTTGCTGTAACAAAAACTCATTGTTCTCATATGAAAGTCACATACACAGACAAGCAGAGCTGGAATCGGTGTGCAGCGCTTAAAGTGGATCATAGCAAGAAGGCTGGGTAAATGTCCTTCCCGGGCCCCGGAAAAACACAACCTGAATGTTGTTAAACAAATACACACATAAACAGTAAATGCACAAATAATCACTGTCATAATCGGAATTGCTTTTCATTAAAAAAATATCTAAATATAGTTCACCCAAAAATGTAAACTCTGTCATTAATTCCTCACCCTCATGTTGTTCCAAACCCATAAGACCTTCGTTCATCTTCAGAACACGAATGAAGATATTTTTGATGAAATCTGAGAGCTCTCTGACCCCTCCATAGGCAGTAGGTGTGGAACGGTTCAAACTACTCACGGTTTGGTTTGTATCACGGTTTCGGTACGCTTCGGTATGTGTTCAGAGTATTAGGACATTTGTCAAATAAAAATAAACAAAATAAGAACAAATAATCAAACTACAAGCAACAGCACAAATATATACAATAGAGCAAAGATGCATATAAAATAAACAGTGCTTTTCAGGGATCTAACAGTAGTTTTCAGGTACAGAAATGTAATAAAGAAATCAAATATAAAATAGCGTTGCATATTATAATCTTCACTGTATAAATTAAATAAAGATGAATCATTATTGACGTTACAAAAGCTATTTTATAGTGACTTCTTTGTCATTTGTTGTTTGATTAAAGGATTAGTTCACTTTAAAATGAAAATGTCCTGATATTTTACTCACCTGTCTTTCTTTCTTCAGTCCAGGAAAACATTCCAAGATTTTTCTCCACATAATGGACTTCAATGACAACCAACGGTTGAAGGAACAAATCAATGCAGTTTCAGAGGAAGGGCTTCTGAGGCTCTGCACGATCCCAGCCGAGGAATAGGGTCTTATCTAGCCAAACCATCGGTCATTTTCAAAAAGTCCAGTCGCCTTTATTTATATAGAACTTTTTACAAAGCCAATTGTTTCAAAGCAGCTTCACAGTGTTAACAGGAAAATAATGCAACAGAATTTGATTCGGCTGTATAGCCGTTCTGGTGAAACGGTGATGTTATCCAGCTAATTTCAAGTATCATATAGTGTCAATGCGGGCAGATCGGTAATATAGATGAAATTTAGGTGTCCCCAACTGAGCAAGCCAAAAGCCAGAGGCAACGGTGGCAAGGAACCAAAACTCCTTCAGGGTCAGAATGGAGAAAAAAACCTTGGGAGAAACCAGGCTCAGTCGGGGTGCCAGTTCTCCTCTGGCCGACGAACAAACAGTGTATGGTTATAATTCTGGCAACATAGCAGGTCAGAAGTCATATTAGATTAGTGATGTTAGATTCTTGAATGAATCATTCTTTTGAGCCGGTTCTCAGCAAGTAACCGATTGAGCCGGTTCATTAATCAAACTGAAACAAACTTTAGTTCCAGGTTGATGACGCAAGACGCAAAAGCCAAGTACATAGCACATCTCACTAAAAAAGAACCAAATGAGCCGGTTCAAACATCTGTCGAAGTTAGCTGAGAATTACAGAGGACCTAAAAGGAACCGAACAAGCTGGTTCAACCAGCGGTCGAAGTTTGGAGAGGATTACCGAGGACTCAAAATGAACCGAAAGAGCCGGTTCAAACAGCGGTCGAAGTTTGCAGAGGATTACAGAGGACTCAAAAGGAACCGAACGAGCCGGTTCAACCAGCGGGGGCACAAATATATATTGATAATCCATAATATTACAATGACAAAATTACATAGTTGTTAGGGGCCCACCCCTTGGTTCTGGTTCCGGGGCCCAACATTTGGTGCTACACCCCTGCTTTCTATACTTTAGACATGTAATATATCCGCGTTTATGCATGTCTAGGCTACTCAATATTGGTCAGCTGTATCCGACACAAAGGATCCGCGAACCACAAACACCATTAACTCAAGTGAATGAAAGGCAATAATCAGCTAAATGCACTTACGCAAATAACTTTATTTGATCGTTTCAATATGCATTGATACAGATTACATTTGAATGTTTCCTTGATATAACTGACACTGAAAAATTCATAAAAAAGCATAAAAGAAATGCATAGTGACATCATTGCATGATGATGTCAGGAACCTATGAATCGGCTTTTTGAACCGGTTCATTGAGCCGAACTGTCTGAAAAGGACAGTCCTTCAAACTGTCCTTTGCATCACTATATTAGGTAAATAGATATTCATAAGGTTATTCAAAAGATTGGAGTCGTCACGCCGGAAATAGGTTTAATGAGGGTGTCATGTTGATGCGGCATTTACAGGGGGACATTTTAAACATTTTAAACAAGAAAAAATAAACATTTATATACTTTTTAACCTAAATTGCTCATCTTGCGCTGCTCTGCGACGTGCCACGGATTACCTATTCACGTGGGAAAGGTCACGCTACTGTCCTGCAGAGTTCAGCTCCAACCCTGATCAAACACACCTGCCTGTAGCCTTCTAGTGATCCTGAAGAGCTTAATTAGCAGGTTCAGGTGTGTTTGATTAGGGTTGGAGCTGAATCTGAAATCGCCCCCTATACCCTCAAATAGGGCATTATTTGAGGGGACAGCCATTTGTAGTGGTGTCCGAAACCATAGTGGATGTTATTGAGTGCACTTATTCAATCCCACAATGCACTGCAATAACGAGTGTACAGCCGATGTACACACAACGGCTGTTTGAACTCACTCACTCGTTTTTATTCACTGCTTCAAGTGAACTGTGTTAGTGGACTAATGTAGGGAATAGTGAATGAGGGTTTAGGGGGCGATTTCAGATTCAGCCCAGGACTGGAAGTGCCCACCCCTGGTCTAGCATGACCTTTCCGACATGATTTCACAATCTGTGGCACGTTGCAGAGCAGCACAAGATGAGCAATTTAGGTTAAAAAGTATATACATTTTTTTTTATTTTTTTTTTTAGAAAATGACAGATGGTTTGTCTAGATAAGACCCTATTCATCGTCTGGGATTGTGCAGAGCCCTTTGAAGCCATTCAAATCCCTTTGAAACTGGTTTGGATCTTCAACATTTTGGTTGCCCTTGAAGTCCATTGTGTGGAGAAAAATCCAGAAATGTTTTCCACTGAAGAAAGAAAGACATGAACATCTTGGATGGCATGGGGGTGAGTAAAATATAAATTTTTAAGTGAACTAATATTATAAGTGAACTTTAACATTAAAAACACAGACAGCAGGAAAAGGTGTCTTTCCCTTTAAGACATAATGCACAGATCCAGTACATACTGTTACACATGAACACACGTCTTTCTCGACTGTTTACGCTTTACTTAAGGCATAACCTACTATGTTTGCTAGGATAGTCACCAAGTCAGGCATGTCGACATATTTATTGTGTGAATTTGTCCATTTAAACGCAAGACTTGAAAGATAACTTAACATTTGGGCGCTATCTGTGACGCGGCGTATGAGCTTCAGATGAGTGCACACACACACACACAAAAAAAAAAACACACACACACACACACAGACAGACAGACAGACAGACACACACACACACACACACAAACAGACACAGACACACACACACACACACACACACACACAGACACACACACACACACACACACAAACAGACACAGACAGACAGACACACACAGACACACACACACACACACACACACACACACAAACAGACACAGACACACACACACACAGACACACACACACACACACACACACACACACACACACACACACACACACACACACAAACAGACACAGACAGACAGACACACACACACACACACACACACACACACACACACACACACACACACACACACAAACACACAGACAGACAGACACACACACACACACACACACACACACACACACACACACAGACAGACACACACACACAAATCTTCTCTCCGCTAGGATACACTGGGTGATGTGATGACGGTGTACAAACCTGATTCCAAAAAATTTGGGCACTGCACAAATTGTGAATAAAAAAGGATTGCAATAATTTACAAATCTGATAAACTTATATTTTATTCACAATAGAATATAGATAACATATCAAATGTTGAAAGTGAGACATTTTGAAATGTCATGCCAAATATTGGCTCATTTTGGATTTCATGAGAGCTACACATTCCAAAAAAGTTGGGACAGGTAGCAATAAGAGGCCGGAAAAGTTAAATGTACATATAAGGAACAGCTGGAGGACCAATCTGCAACTTATTAGGTCAATTGGCAACATGATTGGGTATAAAAAGAGCCTCTCAGAGTGGCAGTGTCTCTCAGAAGTCAAGATGGGCAGAGGATCACCAATTCCCCCAATGCTGCAGCCAAAAATGCTGGAGCAATATCAGAAAGGAGTTTCTCAGAGAAAAACTGCAAAGAGTTTGAAGTTACCATCATCTACAGTTCATAACATCATCCAAAGATTCAGAGAATCTGGAACAATCTCTGTGCCATACCATACTGGATGCCCGTGATCTCCGGGCCCTTAGACGGCACTGCATCACATACAGGAATGCTACTCCAAGATTCAAGATTCAAGAGTTTTATTTGTCACATACACAGTTATATACAGAATATACAACCGGCAGTGAAATGTAAACAGGTCCGCTCCATGGACAGTGCCAATTCACAGTTAAAAACACAAGGAGGAAATTATAATAGAAATAGAATAGAAAAAGTAGCATATATATATATATATATATATATATATATATATATATATATATATATATATATATATATATATATATATATATATATATATATATCTGTAGAATTATAAATAAATCAAGTAGAAAAAAATAAAAATAAATAAAGAAGTGGAATAAAATAAGTGAAATAAACTGTGCAGTGAGTAAACTGTAGACTTATAAATATGTGGTTATCAAATGTATAAAGAGTATAATGTGCAAACAGGTTTATAACAGGTTGTTACACAGTAACAACGAGAACAGAAAGTGCAGTGCAATGTCAGTGTATCGATGTTTATCCTGAAGTGAAGTCACGTGATGTTAAGTGACTGAGTTCAGGAGTCTGATGGCCTGGGGAAGAAGCTCCTCCTGAGTCTCTCAGTTTTGGCCATCAGGCTTCGGAAGCTTACCAGATGGCAGCAGCGTGAAATGAGGGTTTGCAGGGTGATTAGAGTCCTTGATGATTTTAGTAGCTCTACCTTTGCAGCGTTTGGTGTAGACGTCCTGCAGAGATGGGAGAGCTGACCCTGAGATACGCTCGGATAAGCGCACGACTCTTTGCAGAGCTTTGCAGTCATGACTGGTGCTGTTCCCATACCACGCTGTGATGCACTGAGTTAATACACTTTCTATCGCCCCTAAATAGAAAGTTTTCAGGATAGCTGGTGAAACCCTGAATTTCCTCAGCTGGCGCAGGTGGTACAGTCCTTGCCTGGCTTTTTTCACCTGTCTGAATGTGAGCAGTCCAGGTCAGGTCCTCGGAGATGTTTACACCCAGGTACTTGAAGCTGCTCACTCTCTCCACTGGTGACCCCGCTGATCATGAGGGGGGAGTATGTCCGTTGCTGTCTATTCCTGAAGTCCACAATCAGTTATTTGGTCTTGCCAACATTCAGAGAGAGACAGTTGTCCTGGCACCATGATGTTAGATGCTCCACCTCGTCCAAGTATGCCGTCTCATTGTTGTTGGAAATGAGGCCCAGGACAACAGTATCATCAGCAAATTTGATGATAGAGGTGGAGCTGTGTGTGGACAAACAGTCATGCGTGTAGAGAGAGTAGAGCAGGGGACTCAGGACACAGCCCTGTGGAGCTCCCACACTCAGGGTGATGGAGGTGGAGGTGAACTGGCCTACTTTCACCATCTGAGGCCTGCCAGTGAGGAAGTCTTCAATCCAGTGGCAGAGAGAAGAATTCAGGCTGAGATCCAGGAGTTTGGAGGTTAGCTTAATGGGAACTATGGTGTTAAAGGCTGAGCTATAGTCAATAAATAGCAGCCTTACGTAGTTCCCACTTTTGCTGTCGATGTGAGTGAGGGAGGAGTGGAGGACATGAGAGATGGCATCTTCAGTCGATCTATTGGGACGATAGGCAAACTGAAGAGGGTCCAAAGTGTCAGGAATGAAGGAGCAAATGGTGTTTTTAATGAGTCACTCAAAGACCTTCATGACTATAGACGTGAGAGCCACTGGACGATAGTCATTTAGGCAAGAGGGTTTACTGTTCTTAGGGACAGGGATGATGGTGGATTTTTTGAAGGAGGTGAGGACCACAGATGTAGCGAGGGACTCATTAAAGATGGATGTAAACAACCCGAGCTGATCAGCACAGGACCGCAGAACATGACCTGAAATACCATCTGGCCCAGCAGCTTTCCTGACGTCCACACGCTTGAGTGCCCTCCGAACTTCATCCTCCGAGACAGAGATCACGTGGTGTAATGGAAATCACAACATGGGCTCAGGAATACTTCCAGAAAACAATGTTGGTGAACACAATCCACCGTGCCATTCGCTGTTGCCGGCTAAAACTGAAAAAAAGAACTCTCAAAAACTCTCAAAAAAGAAGCCATATCTGAACATGATCCAGAAGCGCAGGCGTTTTCTCTGGGCCTGTCATTCTCTGCCATATCATCCGGACTAAAGAGGACAAGGACAAGCCAAGTTGTTATCAGCGCTCAGTTCAGAAGCCTGCATCTCTGATGGGATGGGGTTGCATGAGTGCATGTGGCATGGGCAGATTACACATCTGGAAAGGCACCATCAATGCTGAAAGGTATATCCAAGTTCTAGAACAACATATGCTCCCATCCAGACGTCGTGCCTTTCAGGGAAGACCTTGCCTTTTCCAACATGACAATGCCAGACCACATACTGCATCAATTACAACATCATGGCTGGGTAGAAGAAGGAGCCGGGTACTGAAATGGCCAGCCTGCAGTCCAGATCTTTCACCCATAGAAAACATTTGGCGCATCATAAAGAGGAAGATGCCACAAAGAAGACCTAAGACAGTTGAGCAACTAGAAGCCTGTATTAGACAAGAATGGGACAACATTCCTATTCCTAAACTTGAGCAGCTTGTCTCCTCAGTCCCCAGACGTTTGCAGACTGTTATAAAAAGAAGAGGGGATGCCACACAGTGGGAAACATGGCCTTGTCCCAACTTTTTTGAGATGTGTTGATGCCATGAAATTTAAAATCAACTTATTTTTCCCTTAAAATGGTACATTTTCTCAGTTTAAACATTTGATATGTCATCTATGTTGTATTCTGAATAAAATATTGAAATTTGAAACTTCCACATCATTGCATTCTGATTTTATTCACAATTTGTACAGTGTCCCATATTTTTTGGAATCGGGTTTGTATATGACAGGTCATATTCGAGCATACACTTGCATACAAGAGTGGCTGTTTTGTCCACGCTTTTTGATCATCACTGGTGTAATGTATTGGGAAGCCAGAATGTGTATCAGATATATACATTAGCCTAACTCTGTCTGTCTGTTTATAGATGCGTCATCATATTTAAGATGAACCGCGGTGCAAGTGTGTGCCAAACCATGGGTGGAGAACCGTAAGGTTTGATTTTTTTACCGCAAACCGGTCCACCCCTAATAGACAGCAGTTTAATGAACACTTTCAAGGCTCAGAAAGGTTGTAAAAACTTTTTACATTTACATGTTTCATTGTTAAAATTGTCCATGTGACTCCAGGGGTCAGAGCTCTCAGATTTAATCAAAAGTATCTTCAATTGTGTTCCGAACATGAATGAAGGTCTTACGGGTTTGGAACGACAGAATTTTCAGTTCTGGGTGAACTAAACCTTTAAAACTAGATTTAATTACTTGAAAAAACAAAATTGAGTAAGATACTACTTGTTTACAATAACAACAATAATAATAATATAGCTGTAAGCAGCAATTAAGCACAAAAAAGGCACAATGAGTTATGCAAGCATGGCTGGGAACATCAGACCAATGACAACAATAAGTAACAAAACATTTTTAGATTATTTTAAGCAAAAAACAGGTGAAAATCATAAATGCAATCACTGATTAAATTGTTTATCACTTTTGACCAATAGCTGGCACTATTGCCCAAATGATGTGTGAGTGTGAGGTGATAATGACATACAAAGTTTGATATCAATATGGCAAAGAGTTGCAGTTACAGCCTCAGAATCTGCAAGGCATCTTTCCATCAATTCCATTGCGTTATTCAAAAACGGTTTGGTGAAGCTTAAAATAACTTTTAGCTTTATAAGATGACTTTTATAAGATGATGTGAAGATGCAAAGTTAACCAAAAGCTATTAGCGTTTTTTGAAATTTCATTATACATTTGGAAACTTTCGAAAACCTTCTGAGTTTCGAAACGATATGCTAATACAAAATTCAATATGGCTGATGCCCAAAATGGCTGATATGGAAAAATTGGGCATAATTTGACTCGGTATGCTGCACTGAATTAAAAGAGAATTTTTTTATGATTTTGAGCAAAATCTTCAGAAGTTTGTGTATCAAATATGAGCAAAAATAGGCATCATGTCTCCTGACAGGGCTGCCATAGGTTTCAATAGTGGAAGATGGAAGAATAATAACGATTACAATAGATCAGTGGTTTTCAAACCCTGGGTCACGATCCACTTAAAAAACAGATCGCCACTTACCAGGATGATTTAAGAAAAAAAAAAAATGCAAAATTTTTTTTTCAGAAAATCATAGTCTATAGGCCTATATAAAAGAAATAAATACGCAAAATATATTTGACTTAAATAATCAACAGATTAACAAAACGAAAGAAAAAACTGCGACAGCTGTGCTGCTGAGTTTGGTTCATTTTTGTGATGCGCGGCACTCCTCAAACAAGTTCACGGAAAGGAAACCAAACGACAGAAAGCACATATTGTTTTACAATAGCACAATGTATGAAAACACTTTGCAATGAAATTTGCGTATGAAAACACAATTTTCAACGATGACCAAAATGACTGAGTATTTTAATGTTTCCTCTGTTGGATCGCGCCGGCGCCACACGGGCGCACACAACATATTCCAGCATAGCAAAATGGTTGTCTGACTATCACCAGACCAAGCTCAATTTGAGATTGAACATTGGTCTGGGGAGTCTGCTATGTATTTTCTACTGCACAAAAGACATAATGAGCATAATTCAAATGACTCTGTATGCAATTGGATAGTCTTCAACCAATCAGATCACAAGAGGTGTGCTCAACGGGCATCGACCCATCGCTTCTCTATTTGTCATCATGTTTAACCCGCCAATAGCGCGCCAGGTGGATAAGCCAGTCTGTGATTGGTTCCTGCAAAAGTGTAATAGAAGCAGTAGAAATGAATGTACAGGTTTCCAGACTGAGCTGCAGGGTGAAATCAAATCGCCGGCAGATCAGGCTGGGTTTACTCAGTCTAGGCAAATGGCCCATTGTATACAAGTATTCTTATGCTTGGCTTGACTTGTTTGAATGTAAATGGTTGTAGGCCCATATATGTGTCACAAATTTTTTTTAAATGTATTTATTTTATATAGATGCTGATTTCTGAAGGATCATGTGATCCTGTATACTGAAGACTGGAGTAATGATGCTGAAAATTCACAGGAATAAATGACATTTTACAATTTATTCTTTTTTTTTTTTTTTTTCTGTCCTTTTGACAGGGTGTTTTGACTATGTGTTTTATTTATGTAGGTAAGGTAAATTTAAAAGGTGAACTGAAAAAGAAATACACTCACCTGGAGGAGGTGAAGAGGTAACCATTGATGCCCCCAAAAGTGGAGAGAGCCACAGAGATCGGCATGAGGGTGGAAAACACCCCGAGAAGTTTTTCACCGAAAGTCTAAGGCAAATGAAACCAAGCTTTAGCACATCATTAACAGAATCAGCACATTCAGAGGAAAAGGTTTTGCCCACTGATACCACAGTTTATTTCCATGTGTCGTCTGTTGTTTTTACACCTGGTGTGAAACCTAAAGTGTTCAAATGCAGCCACACAATCTGTGTTGACCACATTTACACAGCACTATTGCCAATCTTGTGCAATGTTTTTGAATTATGCAGCAGACTGCCATATTTTACTAAGACTATACAGCATCACTCCTCCACCACGATCCAGACACCTGAATCAACGGATATACAGTATCCCCGCTTATCCATCACTTGATTCTTATACATTACCGTTCAAAAGTTTGAGGTCAGTAAGAATTCATTTTACTTTTTCGGAAATAAATTAAAGGTGCATTATGTAACTTTTCCGTTCGCTAGAGGTCGCCTATTCAAAACAAAGGCGTAGTTTGAACACGCCAAGCTTGAGTGCAGAATCTTGGGACATGTGGTCTTCACCTCACAGCCGGTGGGAAAGACTCGGGATAGGACTCGGGCAGAAATCGTGTTCATGGATGTGATTATTAACGTTACTGTAGAATGCAGCAGAGCAGGGGCGAGTGTTGTGGAAGCTGAGCAAGGCCGCTGGTGTGATTGTTAATAAGATGAAGGCAGCACGCGCTTCTCGAGCAGCGGGACTTTTATTATGCCACAGTCGCCGCCGCCATTTCCGCTTTTCTGGTCATGAGTATGAGGTAACACAGCTCTGTTTATCATATTAGACACATCTGAGTGTGTTGAGAATGATGTTATGACGTTACTCTGTGTGTTCGCTCGGCGGCTGCTATGACATGTTGCACACAGTAAAGCGTTTCTGCAAAATAAAACCGGAAACCGAGGGGAACGCAGATATGCCATTGACAGGCGACGCCCTCACACGTCCCGGTTCCTTGGTTAAAATAGAAATTTTCTCACGATTTTACATATAGTTGGGAACATTTGGGATATTGTAAGTCACTGGCCTAGTGGTTTTTAGATATTTTACTGCAAAAATGTTACATAGTGACATAATTTTTTAACGAAATTAATACTTTTATTCATCAAGAATACATTAAATTGAGGGAAAATCCTCATGTTAGAATGACTTCTGAAGGATCATGTGACACTGAAGACTGGAGTAATGATTATAAATTCAGCTTTTATCACAGGAATAAATTACATTTTAAAATATAGTCACATAGAAAACAGCAAAATTAAATTGTAATAATATTTCACAATGTTACTTTTTTTTTAATCAAATAAATCTAGCCTTGGTGAGCATAAGAGACTTATTATAAAAACATTAAAATCTTACCAATCCCAAACTTTTGAACAGCAGTGTATACACACACACACACACACACACACACACACACACACACACACATTTTTTTATTATAGTTATTATTATTTTTTACTGCCAACAAAATATATTATGGAAAACTCCAACTTATTTTATTTCAGTTATTTGCCAAAGCAATATTTCTCATTTTCATTTAGTTAAGTTGATTGAATGATGAATTAATAAAAACTTTATAGACAATGAAAAAACAACAAAAACACAACAAAATTCCTAAACATTTTCATAAAATTAAAATTGAAAAAATAAATAAATAAATCTAATTAAAAATATTTTTTAAAAAGCTATATTAGTATCTCAGTGATACTAAAATACCACTGATTTAATCATCAATTGAACAAATACCTGCTGCCCTGATCATCAGAAAGCATTCACAAACAGTTTTACAGTCACCATGAAATCAAAATGGACAATTCTTGCAGTATTTATTACACTCACCTAAAGGATTATTAGGAACACCTGTTCAATTTCTCATTAATGCAATTATCTAATCAACCAATCACATGGCAGTTGCTTCAATGCATTTAGGGGTGTGGTCCTGGTCAAGACAATCTCCTGAACTCCAAACTGAATGTCAGAATGGGAAAGAAAGGTGATTTAAGCAATTTTGAGTGTGGCATGGTTGTTGGTGCCAGACGGGCCGGTCTGAGTATTTCACAATCTGCTCAGTTACTGGGATTTTCACGCACAACCATTTCTAGGGTTTACAAAGAATGGTGTGAAAAGGGAGAAACATCCAGTATGCGGCAGTCCTGTGGGCGAAAATGCCTTGTTGATGCTGGAGGTCAGAGGAGAATGGACCGACTGATTCAAGCTGATAGAAGAGCAACTTTGACTGAAATAACCACTCGTTACAACTGAGGTATGCAGCAAAGCATTTGTGAAGCCACAACACGCACAACCTTGAGGCGGATGGGCTACAACAGCAGAAGACCCCACCGGGTACCACTCATATCCACTACAAATAGGAAAAAGAGGCTACAATTTGTACAAGCTCACCAAAATAGGACAGTTGAAGACTGGAAAAATGTTGCCTGGTCTGATGAGTCTCGATTTCTGTTAAGACATTCAGATGGTAGAGTCAGAATTTGGCGTAAACAGAATGAGAACATGGATCCATCATGCCTTGTTACCACTGTGCAGGCTGCTGGTGGTGGTGTAATGGTGTGGGGGATGTTTTCTTGGCACACTTTAGGCCCCTTAGTGCCAACTGGGCATCGTTTAAATGCCACGGCCTACCTGAGCATTGTTTCTGACCATGTCCATCCCTTTATGACCACCATGTACCCATTCTCTGATGGCTACTTCCAGCAGGATAATGCACCATGTCACAAAGCTCGAATAATTTCAGATTGGTTTCTTGAACATGACAATGAGTTCACTGTACTAAAATGGCCCCCACAGTCACCAGATCTCAACCCAATAGAGCATCTTTGAGATGTGGTGGAACGGGAGCTTCGTGCCCTGGATGTGCATCCCACAGATCTCCATCAACTGCAAGATGCTATCCTATCAATATGGGCCAACATTTCTAAAGAATGCTTTCAGCACCTTGTTGAATCAATGCCACGCAAAATTAGGGCAGTTCTGAAGGCGAAAGGGGGTCAAACACAGTATTAGTATGGTGTTCCTAATAATCCTTTAGGTGAGTGTATAATTTATCTGTGCACATCGTTATTTTTAAATTCAATGCCCACATCTCTTCTCTGATGACATACTGGTGCGAGGGCGGGACAACCTGTCACTCACATGAGATCCACCAATAGCAAACCACAACCATCCAATCAATTCCCCACAGACAAAATCAAGCCCCGCCCTACATTTGTTCTTGTTCCAGAAGCAGTTTCACACGGATATACGTCACAATACGGAAGAAAAGACCAGCGCATTTTCTGTTTCATGCTGACTTTAATGACATTCTGGCTGCTTTCTGCAGACTGTAGTAGTGTGAATCCCACACACAAAAGTGACACAATCCTTGAGTGTTAAGAATGTAATAAGAATAAACCCGGCGAGTCAAAGGCCTGTACTTACAACAGCCACTGCGTTGGAGGACAGCAGTTCCTCAGGAGACATGGAGGAAAAATATGCAATGTTTGTGAGAGTGTACACAAATGTCACCAGTGGAATGGAGATGTATATGGCTCGTGGCAGATTCCTGAGGTAAAACAAACAAACAAACAAACAACCAACATTCAAATTTGTGATATATAAATATCACATAGTGCATGCCATTTGTGGATACAGGGTAGACATTATGGAGTAGAGAATAATTATGGTCAAAACATGTATTTAGCCCACTGACTGTCTGAAAGTTAGGATTTTAATGTATACAGTGCATGCAAATTTTGCAATGTGACTTTGCAATTAATTATCCTGATAATGATAACAGTTGAATGGCAGCAGCTCTGGCAGATTTTGTGATTCCAGACATGTGTATGTCTTTAAAGTGGTATCAGACTAACCTCCTCGGATCCACCACCTCCTCCGTAACGTAGTTGAGGAAGTTCCAGCCGCTGAAGGCAAAGGAGGCATGAAGGAAAGCCAGGGCGATCTGCCCTATAGACGGAGCTTTATTAAACATGAACGCCACCTGTGGGGTCAGGCTCTCATAGTTACCTGAGCAGACAGGGACAGATCTGTTAATATGACAAGTAACAAACAGATGTGCTGTGAAGATATTTGAAAGGATTGAAAGGATAATTATATATATTGACAGACTGATATATCGGTGTAACATAGTTTGCCTTATCAAAAGTCTGATAAATAGATTTCCCAGGGGGTGTGTAATAACGAATCAAATATTTTGGATTTTAATGTCATAATTATTCTAGACCATTTTGTAGAGATCTTTTACTGAACCCCTGAAGGGTTTCAAGAAAAATCCTCCTTGCTCATCCGGAAACAAACTTCAGACACGGCTGGAGCTTCAGACGGGACCTGGTTCTGTGGTCAGACGACACTATAACAAGAGCTTTTAGGCACAAACACACCAGATGGCTTTGGTGCAAACAGGGATAAAAAGTCCCCCATGCCCACGGTTAAATACACCGCTGGATCTTTAATGCTGACGATCTGTTGTTTTGCTGGAGGTCCTGGACATCTTGTTCAGATTCATGGCATCATGGATTCTAGCAAATACCAACAGATAAATCAAAACCTGACGCTTCTGCTAGAAATCTGATAATGGGCCATAGTTGGATCTTCCATCAGGACAATGATCCAAAACAAACATCAAAATCCACACACAAATGTGTCCCTGAGCACAAAATGAGGCTTCTCAGTCCTGACCTGAACCCTATAGAGAATGAGTGATGAGCTGAAGAGAAGAGCTGGGAATCTGAAGGATCGGGAGAGATTCTGTGTGGAGGAATGATCTCTGATCTCCAAACTCATTACAGGAGAAGACGCAGAGCTGTTATCTTGTATTTAATAAAAGGGTGCCAATAATTATGGCCAACGTGTTTTGGAGAAAAGCATTTATACGTGATTTCTCCCCCACTTTCAATTCTTTTACTTCAATGAAAGGTCAGATTTTTGCGGATATTTTGAATGAAAAATCAAAAGGATAAATAATGCAGATTTATTTTTACAGCCATCTTTATTATTAACATTATAAATAAACCACAAGGAACATTAAAATAATGGAAAAAAGAAAGAATTTCTTTTCACGACCCCTTTAATGTTTTAGCGTTGGTGTTTTAGCTACTTCTTTTTATAAGTATATAAATGAATTATATATTAATTTCTAGAATGAATGACACCATATTAACTCCTCAGATAATCCATGTGACATTCTCACCTCCAAAGATCTGCACCAAACCGACAGTAATGATGAGCCCCAGAGCTAGAAGCTTTCCTACGGTGAACGCGTCCTGGATCCGTGTGGCCAAACGCACGCTGTAGCAGTTCACCCATGTCAAAAACACTACAAATATTCAAACACACAGAGAGACAACATAAACAGTTGAACAGTGTCTTGATTGATTCATTTAATGAGTGACTTCAAATGCAATGCTTTTCTAACAATGTGTTTAAAGTTTGCAAGTAAAATTACGACCTGTTGCCATCAGGAAATACTGATTTAGGATTAGCTTGTGTGGGGTACTTGACCAAAATGTGGGAACACTAAAGGGGGAGTTGGACTTGTAATTCTATGGGCTCATCCATCAGTGTCACCGCTTACAGACTCTTTCATAATCACTTTCCCTCTACCAAGAGAAGTTTAAGCCCAATTGAAACAAATAACTTTCTATGAGAACAAAAACAGGGAGCAAAGAGCAGGTCTGTGAGGAGATGGAATGCCTTGCGTTTTCCGGCCGCTGTCTTGCTCTTGCTGTTTCGGTTTGTGTGCATGACTCCACAAAACAGGCTTGAATAAAGAGAGCTAATGCAGCAATCACATGCTATAGACCCATGCCACCTCCATCACTGAGCAGTCAAGTGCTTTCAGCACAAATCCAGGGTTGTAACTGGGTCATTCCAAAGACTTTAAATAAGAGGAGGACCAGGAGCCGGGGCCGACTAGAGGGCCTCAGTAAACTTAAAAGATGCCTTAAAATTATTTAAAACAACACTAAACAAGCATTCAGTTAAGCTAAAACAACTACAAAACAAGATATTAAGATGAACCAGAGACCTGCACTCCCGCGGGACCCAACGCAATAGAGTGAGGCGTGGGACTAGATTTGATGGCCGAGTACGGGTGCGGGCGGTAAGGTATCGTGTGTGTGTGGGTTGCGGGAGAATAAAACAATTTGCGGGACTCCAGCAAAATAGAAATATCTAAAAATAAAACATCTAACTGTGCGTTCACACCACTGCCGGTGAGAGTGTCAAAATTCGCTCTGGCTGCCCAGCCAGAAACGCTGTAGAAACATTCATGGCCGCTCTAAACATGCTCAAAGTTAATTTTTTAAATGTGAAAGTGAAAAACAAAGACAGAACTTGTGAAGTCCATAAAAAAAGCATCTGTCCATCAAATAACATGCTCCGCACGGCTCTGGGGGCCTTCTGAAGTGAATGCATTTGTGTGAGAAAAATATCCATATTTAAAACTTTATAAAGTAAAGTTCCGGCCGATCGCCTTCCGCGGAAAAAGTGTTGAAAGTGCCTCTGCAGGTCAAAATGATTACGCTACCAGTTACGGTCGTCAGACGTAGCGTAATGGATATTTTTCTCACACAAACGCATCGATTCGCTTCAAAAGGCCTTTATTAACCCCAGAGCCGTGTGGAGCAGTTATTTGACGGACAGATGCATTTTTTATGGACTTCAATAACAGAGCTACAACTACTGCCATTATAAAGCTTGGATTAGCCAGGACTTTTTTTTTATATAACTCAGATTTTATTTGTCTGAAAGAAGAATGCCATTTACACCTAGGATGACTTGAGGGTGAGAAAATCATGGGCTAATTTTCATTTTTGGCTGAACTATCCCTCTAATGCATTGAGTTGCTGCCATGTGATTGGCCGATTAAATATTTGTATTAATGAGCAGTTGAACAGGTCTACCTAATAAAGTGGCTGGTGAGTGTACTATTTTTTAAGTAAACATGAGTTAAAAACAAGTAAAATCGTTATTCTTAATCCTTATCCAGTAAATAATAAACAACTGGACAAGTAATGTAAATTCATTAAAGGGATAGATCACCCAAAAATGTAAATCCTGTCATTAATTCCTCACCCTCATGTCGTTCCAAACCCATAAGACCTTCGTTCATCTTCGGAGCACAAATGAAGATCTTTTTGATGAAATCTGAGAGATTTCGGTCCCTCCATTGACAGCTACGCAAATACCACTTTGAAGCTTCAAAAAGTTCATAAAGATATCGTAAAACGAATCCGTATGAACTGAGCGGTTTAGTACGAATTTTCTGAAGAGACTTGATCATTTTATATGATGAACAGATTTAATTTATATAATTATTAATGAAAGAATTTTAATTTTTGGAACTATCCCTTTTCATTTAAAAGAGTGCAATATTTAGAATTGTCACGATGTGGTTGCAGTACTGAAGCGCACAATGAAGGAGATATATTCACGGAGACTTTTAATATAATAATCCAAACTATAAACAGAAGTATCAACGAGGAGTATCCACAAGTACACTTACGTAGAACAGATGTAGCACACCTGAACTCAACTAACACAATCAATTAGAAACCATAGAAACCAAACAGGGAGAGAACGGGGGAGACCTGATCTGAACTAATAAACAGATTAGAAGATTAACAGAAACTCAAAAATGAACAGAACAAAAACAAACTAAACCAAACATGTTACAGTACCCTCCCCCTCCATCCAGGAAGGTGCGTCCTCGCACCGTAATACATCTGAGGGGTGGGAGGGTTGGTGCCCTGGAGACTGATAAGGAGCAGCTTAGGTAGAATAGGAAGCCTCCAGGGCAAAGCCAGCAGTTCAGGGGACCAGGACGAAATCGTCAGTTTGAGGGACCAAGGAGGCGACGGTAGTTCAGGCGCTGGCCGTGCAAGGCTGAGCGTCTTAGGGACAGCCTCCGTGGCTGTGTCAGGGTGAGAGGGCGACACTGGGACGGGCTCCGTGGATGGGTAGCTCCCAAGACTATGGGAACCCTCATTGTTTTCTGAACTGCAAATCCACTTTGATGCACTTCCAAAGGATAAGGTCTTGCGCTGGAATTGATCCAGTAAAACTTGTTACTGTGTATCAAGTGATGAGGAAGATACGGAGCTGACATGATAATGGCCATTTGGTTTACAACATGTGCTGTAAGTGGTAGACCAATCACAACAGACTGGGCTGTCTGGCCAATCAGAGCAGAGTAGGCTTTTGGAAAGGAGGTGTTTAGAGAGACCGGATCCTTGATCAAACAGTTTCAGACACTGTGAGAAACGAGCTGATGCTGCAATGGATATTATAAGAAAATTAAAGTGTTTTTGACCTTGGATGCATGTAAACCTACTGAGACCTCCAAAACTAAATTAGGAACCTTTAAAATAGCATAATAATGGCACTTTAATTAACAGGACTGTGCAAAATAAATGGAAATTAGTTTTTTTTTTAGACTTATCTACTGCATTTATGATATTTTACCACATGTATGCAGTCCTCGTTCATTTTCATTATATTGGAAAGAGTGGCCAGGGAATTTTTCGTAAATTCATCTTTTTTCCACAGAAGAAAGTCATATGGTTTCAGAATGGTATGATAAGTTTTCTACAAATCAAATTGCAAGCATTCATAGGTGAAGGTTTTGGGCAACCTATTTGAAAACATTATATTTATATACATAAAGTCATTATATTTACAGTTTGCTTGGTTGAACAGAAAAACACCAAATTCTGCTTCAATCCCGAGGTTAAATTCTGCTCAATCTTTAGGTTAACTAAAGCCATTTCAAAATTCAGACATTTTTTGCACTGTTATATAAAACAGCCTGATGTTTAAAGAAATAAACTGAATACATAAATAAAGAAGCAAGCACTCACATATGCAGATGGTGGACAGCATGCGTGTGGCTATGTATGGAGGAATGCAATGTGGAAAAACTGGCTGAAGCACATAGTTGGAGAAAGTGAGCGCTATGACTGCCAATGTGGTGGGATACATGATCAATACAGCACTCCATAATAGCAGAAACCTAGAGAGCAACACAACACGTTCAGGATATGTGACAGATATTTGATTTTCATTCATTTTTAATAGATCATTTTTGAACCTCTCATACCCCATGAGACCGCCAAAGATCTCGGTGACGTAGGAATAGTCTCCCCCAGATTTGGGGATGGTGACCCCTAGCTCAGCGTAGCAAAGGGAACCCAGAGCAGCTACGCCTCCTCCTAACACCCACACCACCAGCGCCAACCCAACGGAACCTGAATGCTCCAGAACACCCTTAGGAGAGATGAAGATTCCTGAGCCAATAATGTTGCCTGAGAAAACAAACAAATCACATGTAATCGTTATTTCCTATCAACATTTGAACACAACAGCCCCAGTCATTCATAATGCAAACCTGTTGCCTTTTCTTGGTCTGAATGTTTTACATTGACACCTTCATATTACATTTGGAGGGGTGGGGTGGAGGGGTGGGGGGGTTGACTTTGTCACAGCAAAGTCCCTTTCAAGCATAGTCTGTTCACTCGGCAGCCATATTTCAGGCATCCAAAACCAAGTCCTATCTACTTGAATTGAGGAATCTTGAAATATCAAAAACTGCAGTGCTTGCCGATCTCACAATTAAATAACATATTTCAAATCAGCAACAAAATCTGTCATGAACGGTTGGTGACATAAATGTTTTTTAGATGCTTAAATAGCATTAAAAAAGCTTATTTTTCAGGCTAGACCAGCCAGTGCACATGTGCAGTTCTAAGCGCACATCACAGAACACCGAGTAAGACAATGATCATGTGCGTTTAGCACCATCGCCCGCCCATTTGCCTAAGAAGATGAATTCATCAAAGCATTTTGCATTCTTTCTATAATTCTGACATCATTTCCCCTCTGTAAAATTAGGTGTTGGCAACAGCTAGGTAGCAATGTTGATAGCTACTTATCAAGTCATCACTAAATTTGACTAATTTGACAGTCACATTAAGGCCCCGTCCACACAGAGGCGCGTTTCGCTGTATGCGTAAACATTTTGTACCGTATCATCGTTTTGTCCACACGGATCCGGCGTTTTGGGAGCATGAAACTGATATTTTTTTAAACCGGGTCCCAGAGTGGATAAATCTGAAAACGGCACCCTTGCGTTTTCGTGTGAACAGCCAATCCGTATATGCTGTGAAACAGTGATGTCATCACACCATGTCCCACACGGGAAAGACTAGAAAGGGATGCATCTACGGGCACTGGGCATGCGCACATCAATACTGCATCATTTACTGTATTTGCATTATTGTAAGGGTAGGTTTAGGGTGTAGGCGTTAATAAAACACATCTGGTAAGTAGCAAATGTATTTATTGTTATTTTATCGAGAGATTTTGCCTCACTTCCTACCATTGCTTTACCCCTTCTAGCCACAACTCTTCTTCTCTGTTTTTAGTGTATCTCTGTGGCAGAATTACAGCGCCACACACTGGCCTGGCATGTATACTACATCGTTTTGAGTCGGTTTCAGCGGTTTCGTGTGTACACGGATATTTCTTGAGATGAGGGGGAAAAAAAGATTGGATAGAGAAAGCTCTGGCTTCGTGTGGACTTGGCCTAAAAGTGTGTTGTTTTAATAAGGGGATTTTAAGACTTTTTGTCGGGGGTAAATAAATAAATTAAGTGTGTAACGACTGTCATTTGTCTTATGTATGACCCTGTTTTGATGTAAAGTAAATGGGATTCCATCGACTCCTACAGTGGGAGTTGGGAGTCAGAGTTGACTCCAAAAAACCTGGAATTGAACACCCCTACACTCTAAAAAATGCTGGGTTAAAAACAACCCAAGTCGGGTTGAAAATGGACTCAACTTGGGTTGATTTTAACCCAGCATTTTTTAGAGTGTGCCTACAGGGGTTTTCAAAAAGATGGACCCAGTTTGAAATCGCTATATCTCTGCTACCAAGAACCACCCATGAATGAAACCCTCACCACTTGAAAGAGCGGGGCATAGGGTTTCAATGACAGATGCTAGATACCTCTCCCAGCGCACCAACAGCCTCTAGCCTCAGTTGTTCACAAGTGTCAGTCGTTGGCGACCCACTGGGTCCATCTATTTGAAACACCCTGTATTTCAGAGGTAGCCAAAATAACGATTTAAAATTGGTCAGAGCTAGAAATGTATCTTCATATTTACAGGTAAAGCTTAATTTTACATTAAGACTACTTTCTGACTATCTCCAACATCTTGTTTTGACGTCCTTCAGTGGGCGATCAAGCCATCTTTAGAGGAGTCATTCTATAATTAGGGGTTATACATGTCATGTCTGTGGACTCAATTATCAATTTTACAAACTTTTCATTAACTTTTCACTTCAAGCAATGATCACTTTTATATCAGGGGACATTTCTTATTCATTTAATACAAAAATCCAACAGATACCTATCTCTTATCTTGCAAAAATGGCATATTCTCTACTGGAAATTGCTGTTTTTGTGCTGTCCGATTTGGTAAATGTGAGGTTTCTGTATATATTTCTTATAAATATTTATCCAAAATAATCATTAAATTATGAGAAAGGTGTTTTAAAAAATATTTTGCTCACACATCTACATTAAATCATCTATTTTGTGTATATCTGAAAAATCAGTGTCAACTGTGTTACTCCCTATAAAGCTTTCCTGTAGCTCAAACAATAAGAGCGTGGCGCTAGCAACACCACGGTCATGGGTTCGATTCCCAGGGAAAGCAAGAACTGACAAAATGTAAAAATGTGTGTCTTGAATGCAATGTAAAGGTAATGTCATTCCTTTTTTGGAGGGAAATTGAAGACAGTGTGGTAAGTCGTAACTTCTCTTCAATATGTGCTCTATATTATTGTCTGCACATAGAGTAGATTAATTAACCGTCAGCTGTTATCAACATGTTCTGGTGAACTTGTGTCACGTTATATTTATAAATGTGTAGAGAAAGAATATAAAAACATAAGTTAATCAAGGTCAACTAACTAGTCAAAGGCCAGCAGTTTACACAAGGCCCTAAAATGGCCGAAAAGTCAACCGTGTTACCCATCAACCGTAACAGCTGACAAGGATTCACATGGTTGACAATGTTGGCAATTCAATTTAAAT
>CM031967.1:26658541-26668804 GCA_018749465.1 Paracanthobrama guichenoti
ACACTACACTTACTATATTTATGTAATATGTAATTTTAGTCATATTCCTGAATACGGTTACAGACACTGGCTTGGTGTAGACTTAATAAATAGCACAACTTGAGGTCTTTTTATTATTATTTTATTAATGTTGGATCATAATTTAATGCTGGGCTGCTGTGTTAGAGTAAAGCACAGAGATTATCAGGAAAGGCAAAGGGTTCAGGAGAAAAGGCACTTACAACAATCACACATCTTTTTTTTTTTTAAATGAGGGAAGGAAACCTTTTCTTATGTTTACAAGCATAAACGACTAAAAATTCATTTCAGAACTGAAAAGGAAATAAGATTCTAACACATCTAATACATGCAGAGAACAAAATAAATACGACGTCAAGCACTCACACCATCCATCAACACGATTGTTACCTGATGATGTTATTCGTCTAAGGTTAGAAAAATAGCATAAATATATAAACCAGCAATACAAACATACAAGACAGCAAATACACAGACACATACATCTCTTGACACTATACATTATAAAACTCTTTATGAAAAATAACTCTTTATAAAACACACATGATAAACTCAGAGCAAGATTTGCAAACAAATCTGTTGTTAAGTGCTTCAAATCTCCTTCAGTCTTATATGACACGTCCGAGCGTTTTTAAGCAAAGTCTACATCTACAAAATACTCTTTTAGCTTCAAAAATATCTGAGCTGAATGTCATTGGTTGACCGTGGCTGATCATTTTCATCGTGATTCATTCAATTTTGTTTATACAGAGGGAAAATAAAATCGAAATCATGACCGTGAATTAAGAATGATTTCTGATGGTGATGATTATTAGTACTAATTCATTCCCTCATTTTAGGTAAACAGGCTCATTAGCTAAAACAGAGATCATTAGCTAACCTATTTAGTTATTTTATTCCATTTTAAAGGAGTCATAAGAAAAGTTCATTATTTTCATTATTGGGTGTAATAGAATAGGATAACATGCTTTAATGTTCAAAAGCACATTATTTTTCACATACTGTACATTATTGCAGCACCTCTATTCCCAGACTGTCTGAAACGCGCTGATTTCTACAAAGTCCCTCCTTCTGAAAATCTCGGTGTGCTCTGATTGGCCAGCTGACCCACCCAGTGCGTTGTGATTGGCCAAACACCTCAAGCGCGTGTCAGAAATGTAACGTCCCTTACCTTCTAAAGCAACTGTAAACACAATTTTATCAGTATTACGGTCAGCATTATCAGTTCGAGCCTGAGATTCTGAAAATGCGGTCGATTGGGACAAACTTTGCAAGTCGTTTCCCAGTGGTGAGTACTCTTTGTAAATAGCCTGCGTTGTACTCTCTCAGGTTCAGGAAGCTGTCCTCTGTAAAACTTCTGAGTTTGAGCCCTTTACAAGACAAGCCCTTTACATTTTACATCAACCTTTACATCAACTAAAAACCGAAAACTTGTTATGAGTTTTGGCTGTTCATTTACACGACAACGGCATTTTGGGGGCCTGAAAACCATACCGATATCATGAAAACAGTAACGTCATGCACATGTGTGTTACGTGTTCAGTCTATATGGGTGTAGTGTTTCTTTACAAAGTGACATCGCCACCTACTGGCCTGGCATGCATAAAAAAAAAAAAAAGAAACACAGCGACATGGCGACAACACTACAATTCACTGAAGCCTCATATTCTTTCTATGCGTATGCCTTTGGGTGAGCATTATGCTAATATTTAACATTGTGATGTGGGCGTTTGATGAAGTAATATCTGGTCTTTGTTCGAGGCGTTCAGATACATCACACACTCATGCTGCATTCACACAGGGCGTCGGCAACTTGCTTTACAGATAAAGGTTTACTTCAGCGATTATCATTAACCTTTGTTCAGTAGAAACCCAGGAGTATATTCGAATAATCATGCTCATATCCCCCTGAGACGAGAGATTTATGTATTTTATGTCTGGAAAAAAGCCTCAGATGACCAAATATCGTCATTTAGCGTCATCTGAGGCTTTTTTGCCCAAAGGCTAGAGACTACAGCCAGTAGTAGGAGCTAGTTCTGCATGTTTTTAACCCGCCCACAGGGGTGGGATCTCACTCACAGAATGTATGACACAGACGGCCACACGGACATTCATAACGGAGCGGTCGGAGCAAAGTGAGTGTTCTCAATGAATTCCTATGAATGTTAATCTTCCATAGGCATGAACTGAAAACGCGCCAGACTGAACCAGTGCGGCCGTGAATGAATGCCGGTCAGCTGTGCTCATTTTAGTTTCGGTTTTAAATTAGTGCCAATTCGGGGGCGGGCTGCTTGAATTGTGGGTTTGTGTAAACACAACAGCAAAACGGTACAATAACAAACTCCCTTAAATAGGCGCATTTCGCTTTGAAACCAAACTGTGGCAAGCAGGACGAGGCTGAGGGACTGTGGGAACGGGGCGAGGCCGGTGGTGAGTGATAATGAGAGCCTCCTGTGCACAGCACCGGTCTCGTGTCTCACAGAGGAGCATGGGCTTATAAAAGGAGGAGCGACGACAGTGAAGGATGAGAGAGGACCAGGCCTGCACTTTATGTTGTGTTTTGTTTAAGTTTCATTATGTGTGTGCGTGGCAGCCGCCCGCGTTACTTTCGTTTTGTTTATTTATTTATTAAAGTCTTTAAAATGTTCGCCGGTTCCCGCCTCCTTCTTCCCATATCTACGGACTTCATTACACAAATCTCCTCACTCTCTGATGAATGAGATCTGACTCCTGCTGTGTTTGTGCTGTGACTCTCCTTCGGCTCGGGCTGTGTTGAGCAGACGCGTTCAGCTTTTAACTGTAGTGTCTGTTCTCTAACTGAACTAAATGACTTTATTACTATGAAAATCACGACGACGGTTGGGTGGTGCTGCGGTGGACAAGACATGTAACCGGTAGGCGTGGCTTGGGAGTGGCCTCGTAGGGCAGCGAAGCAATTCTGGGAGTTGTTGTCTTTAATCCATATGAGCCAAAAATACATTTTCTGGCTTTTCTCAGCCTAGAAGGCACCAAATTCAAAAATAATTTCACATTTCTACTACATAAATGACCAAATTTAAATTTAAAGTACCCCTTTAACTAAATTAAAAGTAGGGAACAAATTAGTAAAACATGGCCATGATTGACATAAAATGAGAACTAATTAGTAGAACTTGGCGACTGATTAACAAGTCATGGGAACAAATTCTTACTCCTTTTCCTCCTTTTGAGCAAATCATGGCCATTTTGTACTAAATTGCTCCTTTGTTTTAGTTAAATTGTGGCTATTATTTATCTAAATTAAAACGAGGGAACAATTAGGTACAACATGGCCATGATTAATTAATAGAAAGTGAGCACAAATTAATAAGTCATGGAAATTAATTCTTAATTCATGGCCAGACTATCTATTGTTTTCTCTTGCATGTCATGTGCGAGGCTCCATAGGATATTCCAGAGCTGTTTGGACAAAGAAAAAGAAAATTGTG
This sequence comes from Paracanthobrama guichenoti, assembly GCA_018749465.1. NCBI lineage: Eukaryota > Metazoa > Chordata > Actinopteri > Cypriniformes > Gobionidae > Paracanthobrama > Paracanthobrama guichenoti. Next base: position 26,662,027 of record CM031967.1, read on the forward strand.
TTTCACAAAACAAATAATGAAACAGAATAATGAGCGATTTTGTCTGTTTGTTCGTTTTTTTGGTGTGAACTATGGCATGTTTGAGTGGCTTTGGCTAAATGAATCTCGTACAGTAAATGAATATGTATTTTGGGTGAGTTCTATCTTTCGGGTGTTGAGGACACATCAGTGGGAGGAGCTGCGGTCATTGGCCACGTCCTGCAGGCGTCTGAGCAGGGCCGTCTGGTTCTCCTGGCAGAGCCTTTTGGCGGGAGACTGCTGCTCCTCTTCCAGGGCGATGCTTCGCTTCTTGGTGGGCGTCTCACCTGTGCGGATCATCACGTTGATCTCTCGTAGCCGCTGTGAGATAAAGTGATAAATTGTTTAAGAATTAAATTTTGATGAGACGTTTTTACAGGAATGTTTTGTTCTTACATTAGATGGGCTGGAGCTGACATAGTAGAAGATCTTGTCTCGTGGAGAAATTGGGCTGCCGGTCTTGTGTGGAGAGATGTAGATGGAGTGATTGTGGGACAGGAGGACCCGGCGTGGAGAGCCAATGCGGAGTGAGGGATACGGACAGAGGGGAGGCGCTTCAGCCTGCACACACGCACAAGACTGCAGTTATAAAAATAGATTTATATATAGACCTTTTCACACCTATAGATCGTTTGATTTGTTCCGAAACAGGGACTTAATTTGTTACAATGTTACATTTTCTTCTTGGTTCAGTTCACTTTCACAAGGCAACCTTTCGCCAACATGCGTTTATGCAAGTCACATGCGAGTTCAACTGTCTTCTTACTGGTCAGAGTTTCCTCAAGATGACTGACAAGTTCACTCCATGAGCTTATTGTGGCTTTATTTGTAACTCGAGACACACGCAACCACTATACGAATGTAGCCGTCATTCCCACTGTTAAATTATATACTTCATTCCTATTAATACTGCAGCAAATTCAAACACGCTCTCTCTGGATCTCCAGCGCTGTCTAGAGAAACACTATACGAATGTTATAGTGCAGCTAGAGCAGGAATCAAGGCTCCATCGGGAAAGTATTCTCCCATGGAGAAGCGCAATTACACAACATGAAGAGGTGCTCTTTTGGCTTTTAGCTGTGATAACTAATGTGTTCACTCACAGAATCGGACACTGCTTTATATATAGCGCATTTCCTGTTATGAATTATACGATAATACCATTTGGTCCGTTGGTTTGGTTTGCTTTCATACCTCAAGCGAACTGTCGCAGAGTTTGTTTGCAATCGGGCTGAGACCGTCTCGTTCAGGCGATCTTGGAGAGATTGTTTTGGTGCGAATCCAAACGCATTTGCCGTGTTCACATATGCCTAAACAAACCGAACCAAAGGAGAAAACGCACCTGGTTCGGAAACAAATGCTCAGGTGTGAAAGCACCTTTAGATAGGAGAGTGTAGAGGAGACAGGAAGCAATGGGAGGAGAGAGGGGGACAGGATCGGGAAAGGACATCGAGCTGGGACTCATACTCAGTTTGTCTGAAGTGCTAAATGTTGGAGCACTGTCAACAAAGCTTTCAAAATAGATTTAAATATTTTCTGAAGAAATAGTATGTAAAAAGCTTGCCACCAGGATGCAAGTGTGTTGTGGGTGGTTGCCAGGGTGTTGCTATGCAGTTTTTAAGTAGTTTTGGGTGATTTTTAGAGTGTTGCTTAAGAGTGTTCTGGGATGTATTTCCCATAAGATAACTTGCTGCTTAACTACTATAGCTCAATGCATCATTAGAGAAATCAACTAGCCAGTTGCGACTGTCCAGAAACCATAATAGCGTGGTCACACCTCCATCATTTGAGCCACTATCGTTAATGATGTCACGCAGGTGGTGGAATAATAACTTATGCTTAATTAATGTCAGATTATTATAGTTTGTTTACACAAAACAACAGAAAGCAGTTCCAACCACACAAGTTTGTGATGCTGTTTGTGAATGTTGGATGGAACAATAGTTTCAAGAAATGCAGAACTGTTGAACTATGTTCGTAACAATGGAACTTGCGACCACAGTCGGCACACAATGCTTTTGGGAAACGCGCCTCTGAGTCATTGCTAGGTTCTTAATGATTAACAGGTTGTTGTAATGTGATAGTTCTTTGTAGTTACTAGCAGTGTTGCAGTACTTGAGCCCGTCTTGAGTCCAAGACAATATCTTCATGGACATTGTTATGGATTCAGACTTTAGACCACAGCAATACACAAGACAGGCAATACTCACCCCATTTTTCGGTGAGTTGCTGGAGTAACGCAAAGCAAACGGTTTGATCTGTTTGATGTAGACGTGGTTGTAGAAACGGATGAGGTCTCCTCTCTCCTCCTCCTGCTCTAGCGGGCCTCCAGGGGCCCGGGTCGGGGTGGAGGGGGCGCTGCTGGGCTGGGGAATGGGCAGGGTGCTGCTGGAGCGCATGGACACGGGACTGCTCTCGCCGCTTGCTGTACAGCAGAAAAACAAAAAATCACTTTTTTAACAATCACAATAAATTCAAAATCTGCATATGATTTTAGCAAGTAAGCAGTGTTGTTATACTTGAGTCAGACCCAGACTCGGACTCAAGTCTGTCTCAAGTCAGAGTCCAAGACCATATTTTCAGTGACTAGTCCAGACCAGACCAGACCAGACCAGTCCAAATGGTCCTGAAAATAAGGTATTTGACTCAAACATGTACAACATGGCATGTATGCCTATGAAACAGTCATAACCTAATATTTTTCAACTAAAACAATGTTGTATCTGATCAATAACTTATGAACTGAGAAATCAAATTTCCTTGAGCTTTTGACATATAAGAGGTCATCATACTACAAGAATATCCTGTAAGTTTCCGAACTAAAAACGTCCTTGTTAGTCCAAATACAGCTTTTATTGTAACCAAGACCAGAGAACGACTCATTGTGGAGTGTGCCTATAGATCGGTGAACGCAAAAGACTGTCTCTGCAGAAGATCAACGCCTACTTCATCATTTCAACTATGGCCCCGCCCACTGGTGTGTTAGTGAGATGACGAGGAGAGAAGAGATACAGGATCACTGGACTACAAATAGCATTACCTTCCAAAGGATCCTAATGCTAGGAATGTGCTTATTTATATTCAACAATGTGAATGTCTCAGATGAGCATTATTTATTTGTATTCGCTACATTTCACTGGGGATTCTTTGGTAAATCACTTTGCAAAGAGACTTTTACGATATGGACTTGACAGTAATACCACAACATGTAAGTAACCGTGTTCATTCTAATGCCTGATCTGTGACCAGTGATTTCTGATATGTAATGATTCACGTACAGTCAGATGTTCTGTGTCTGTGTCAGTAAATCAAACCAGTGACTCAACTTCACATTGTTTCTCTTAGTAGGATGAAAATAATTTGATTGACAGCTCCAGTGACTGTAAAGGGAGCGGCACTTTCTATATATAATTTAATCACGATTTAATTTAAATTGCGAGTTTATTAGAGTTTATAAAAATGAAATAAAATAAAATTGTGACAAGCAGGGCGGGCGAGAGCCGTGAGAGAGCGGCGCGAGGTCTCAAATCCTTGCACAGAGGAGCTTGGAAGCATAAAAGGAGGAGCGACGACAGTAAAGACCAAGAGAGGGCAGGCCTGGATTTTATGTTGTGTTTTATTTATGTTTTATTATGCGTGTGCGTTTCATTTTGTGTTTATTTATTTATTAAAGTTTTTAAATGTTTGCTGGTTCCCGCCTCCTTCTTCCCATAACTACGAACTTTGTTACAAAAATAAAATAAAATTATAGTCTTGGCTCATTTGCAAAGTTTGCTAAATGTATTTCTCAAAACAGACCAGAATGCATCATGAGGGTTTGAGGGCTCAAATACAGAACAAAACATCTGGAAAAAGAATGAACTGCACCTGCTGATAGTGGTGTTTATTTGTTTAGTGGCCACATCATGCAATTCTGTGGGCATGTAAATTACAGTACGACCAAAATAGCTGAGTAGACCGTCACATGACATGTCCAGTGTGGAAAGCTCTATAAAACGCGTTACCTTGTTCTTGTCCTCCTTCAGTGGGTGAGCACTGTCTGTGGGTGTTTTCACTGTTCCCTGAGTGGCGTCTCCTCCTCCCAGAGATCAACACACTCCTGTACACCTGAGATACCATTGTCATCTTCATTAATACCATCATCATCTTTATCGCTGTCTTTACACCAAGGCTGTAACCATGTCTTAGACATTGGGGGGGCCAAACATTTTTTTTTGCATGGGGGCGTGGGTGGGGTGGGGGGGCTAATCATCTGCCTAATATGTAAAAATGCTAAAGTTTTTTGTCATGTCAAATTCAGCTATGATTTACATAAATAATGTTACATTTTCAATTCAAAATGGTGAAATTTCATAAAAAATGTCAAGTAGTTTGCATCACTTGATATTACTGTTGGTCGCTGAATGTTTTTATTGTAAAACAGTTGTCAAATATTAAATATTTAGCTACTTACGATGCACTCTTTCACTGCTATAACTAAAGTGTGGCGTTGGAAATCGCACTAACAGTAAGCCCTGCCTTCTTTGATTTGATTGGCCAGCTCACTCTTTCTGACAGTGCTCTGTTAGACCGCTGAGGCAGACCAACCTAAAATATGCGCCATTTTACTGTTGTCATCCTAGCAACAAACAGTGTGTAATGGAGTACAGTAGAGCAGCATCAAGAATATCAAATATTGGGGGGACAATTTGGCCATTTCTAATTATTCGGGGGGACTTGTCCCCCTCAATATCTATGCTGGTTACGGCCCTGCTTTACACACGGACTGAAGTTACACTCACACTGCTGCTGGCCTGAGGTTGAGATCTGTAGCACTTCATGATGTTCTGAAAAGACTTATCCTCTTTCGTCACCTGAACAATGGACAAAACTGTTAAAGTGACCATTTTGTTGACATGCTGTAACACACACCTCCCTCCCCAGTCCATTTAATGAAACAAAACTTCAGAAATCACAAGGATTTTGAGCTCATTAACATTTGACCGCCCATTTTTACATAACAACGCCTAAATGTGAATGACGGACGATCTATTCATAACAGGGGAAACGTATTAGTCTTAAAGGTACAGTATAGCAAAAACAGCCAATTTAATTTTAACATACTCTACACAAGAATCTCCATACACACTTTCTAGCTATGCATTTGATTTTCACACATCATTCCAGTCGAGAGTTCACAAATCGACAATAACACACGGCACTCATGTTGTACTGCAGTGGACATTAGCATACGCTGCTTTTTTCCCTTTCAGGTCAACAACTACTTTGTGAAAAAAGTACTTTTTTTGGAAAACTTTAAAGCAATATACTTAAGTACAAAATTAATGTAATTTTTTGAACACCTAATTGTAATTAAAATGCATTATAGTTTACATTTATATTAAATACAATTATAGTTTTGAGTGTTTTTGACCCACTTAATAGGACTTAAGTACATCTTTTTTGCACATTTGTAATGATGAAGTTGCAGTTTAGTACGGACCGAATGCAATGATTGGACGCACATTTTTTGTCCCTGAGACTTCCACAAATAAATAACGTTTGTACGATAAATGATGCAAACACCTTAGTCATGACGTAGACGGCACACATGAGGAGCTGGTCCAGATGTCGGTCCATCATCAGGTCAGTGCAGTGCACTAGTGAATACTCAAAGCATGTCCAGATCTTCCTGCGCAGATCTGCGCTGATGTCCATTTTAACACACAAGTCTCTGAGACGCACACTAGCGAGGTGATATACCTGATGGGGGAAAGGGGCATTATTTCTGACTGAATGACGTCTAATTATATGACTGATTAACCCTGTAAAGCCTAATATATGAAATAATAGTCCGTGAGATGGAACAGTTTATTGAAACTTTAGGGCCAGATTTACTAAACAGGGCAAATTATCATGAGAGTGCAATTCCATAAAAGTGCCGATGTGAGTGGAAAGTTCAGCGCGTGATCTACTGACGACACGCAAATGAATGAACACCGATGCAGCTGGATCATTTCCATAATGACCAACACAATCTTCCCATAAATTTTGCATCTGAAAGGGAAACTACTACAAATGCATATGCAATAAGATCAGCTGTAAAAATAACCCTGTCCAAGCTTTTTCAGACAGTAGTTTTATAACACCAAAAGAGGGTTTGCACTGGAGCAAGCTGTTAGTAAATCTGGCCCTAAGACTTATATGGTCAAAAACTAAAGCCACCGCGGGAACTTTCCCCAGGAACTAGGGACTTTGGGGTGGTACTCGGTGTGTTTCGACCAAGCGGCAATCTCCTCAGTTTCCGTTGAAGCCAATACGGAAGAAAATTAAACTGCAGTTCATCGACTGGCCGCTAGAGACCGGCTCCAGAAGGGAGCAGAATCTCATTGAGCCTCATGTTAAAATGCCAAACTTTACAGCAGAAAAAAACACGTTTACAGACTGGTACAAATTGTGGTTTTGGTCTATATGGCTAATTTTGCCCTTCATGACAACTGTGAGGGTGGTGATTTTTTTAAATAACTAATTTATTTACATTATATAAAGCCTTAAATTTCTGCATAATTAAGGATAGCCGTTTGTCTGCTGTCAGTTAGTCATCGCGTCACCTCAGCTCCGCCCACGTCCCGCCTCTTTGCCCATTTTCTGTTATCCTGGCATGACGCGCTGACAAGACGGCAACGGCCAGCTCGGCTCTACTTTACGCTTCAGAGTGGCTCTTCAGAATCCTATAGGTGACGTCACGAGATTTAAAAAGATTTCCCCCTCAAAAGGGCCC
>CM031967.1:26674264-26685477 GCA_018749465.1 Paracanthobrama guichenoti
GCGAGCGAGCGCGCGCGGTTATAACGCGAGCGACGCAGAGGCTTCGCGTCTGATAATGTTTTACAGAAGTGGCCATGTTTGGATCTGTGTGTCAGGAGTTTATGAAACTGCTTCAAAACACTAAAAGTCACTTCCTTATTTCAACATCAAGTGCAGCTGAAGCGCTCAGAGAGGAAGGTCAAAGCCTAATCATGCGAAACATCTTAAACACGAACACAGTCACTGTTTTCTGTTGCTAATTGTCGTGGGTGCTAGATAAATAATAGGAATAGTACGAATACCCATTATTATCATTAAGCAATATTAATAATATTAGCACTGTGGACATGTTACTGTACTTCATACTGTAATACTGCACTGTAATCCATCTTCCTCCAACCTTGCTGATAACATGATTAAATTCATATCAAATGTCCACCTTTCAGTTTTTATTGCTGAGCACTTGAGTGTGATGAGGGTGTGTGAGTGCATTCTGGGACACAGATAGTGTTATCAGTGTGGCTCATCCCTAGCTCACCAGAGGTGATGTTTACGGCTAGCCGCTTCCTCTTGTGTCTGAATGAGCATCTGCTCAAGTGCAGACCCATGCGGCCTGCTGGAGATTTCTCCACACTCTTTGAAAACATTTCTTTGTGTGGGTTTCTCGGGAGGATTGGTAACAGAATTAGTACATTGCTGCAGGACATCACTGAGTTAACCCAATGAAGTGAATGCATCCATGTATCCTTTCTAAAGAAATCAATAAACAATACTGACCTTAAACTATGTTTAAAAACGAAGGTAGACGCCATTGACTCGACGGCCAGTCATTTGGTGCTAAGGAAAACGGCAGTGAACTGGAGTTTATGGAAGCTTGTTTCCGTCACGGATTAAAAACTCATGTAAACGATTTTTATCTCACAATTCTGACTTTTTTTTTGTATTGTTCAGCGGTGGAAACAAGCTTCTATAAACTCCCGTCTCTCATACTCCCATACAAATGGCTGGAGTCGGGTGGGTCTTATTTCCTCTACAGTCTGATCACTGTGGTGTGTGTCCTAAAGTAATGAGCCATTTTAGTCCAATGGCAATGCAAGCAATTCCCAATGGACAAAATCAAGCCCCACCATGTTTTTCTTGTTTTGTTTTTTTATATCTAGTTTCTCTCAAAAGTAAAAAAATGTCTTTATGTAAAGGCTGGAATACACTACGGGACTTTTAAAATCTGAGCCAGTTTTAAAACACTAGCAAGTAGGCATCATTACACTGACTAAACGGCTGAGGATCACACACTACCAGACTTTCAAGTCATTCCAGTTGGGTTTTTTTAACGTTGGTTCAACTTTGTAGCAGAAAGCTGGGTGCGTGCATTTCACATGTCTGTAATTGCTTTCGAGTGTGTGCTTACTCGGCGCTTTCACTTTCACACATGTTCAGCTGGGAGGGGAGGGAGGAAGCTAGTGGGGCACAGTAACTTGTTTGGGGTGGCATGCGTGGCCCACGAAGACGTAAGACCCATTCATCTTCGGAACACAAATTAAGATGTTTTTGATGAAATCCGAGAGGTTTCTGAACCAGCCATAGGCAGCAACGTCATTGCAACTTTCAAGGTCCAGAAAGGCAGTAAAGACATCGTTAAAATCATCCATGGGACTCCAGTGGTTCAACCTTAATGTTATGAAGTGACGAGAATACTTTTTGTGCGCAAAAAACAAACAACAATAACGACTTTATTCAACATTTTATTCGCTTCTATGTCGATCTCCAATGCTGTTCACGTAGTAAACAGTGCAGCGCTTCCGGGGTCTACGTCAGTGTGTGATGCTGATGCAGGAGCTGACCAATACTGAGCCGGTGTTCTGGCGTTTTCTGGGCCTTGAAAGTTGCAATGTTGTTGCTGCCTATGGATGGTTCAGAAACAATATCTTGATTTGTGTTTCGAAGATGAACAAAGGTCTTACGGGTCTGAGGAATCCTTTAAGTAAAATGACATAAACCAGGATATGTCATATTAATGGGTCTTGTTAAAATGAACTTTTTTCCCTGTTACTCTAGAATCTAGATCAGATGATGACGGCAACTCCTACCCTCTCTTTCCTTCTGGCCCCCACCATCCCATAGAACAGCAGGACAGCTGTACAAACCAGCCTTATGGCACCCCTCACCCTGGTTCCATACAACCCATGGATTCTCCCAGCAGGGTATTTGACTGTCCAAGCATCCAAATCACCTCTATCCCAGCCAATTGCCACCAGGACCTGGGTACCCACCAGTTGGAGCAGTTGGCAGGTGCTTGTGGGGAAGCCGGTGCCGGGTCTCTATCAAGGGACCAGCTCTTCCTGCCATTGGATGGGTCCTATAGGGACACGTCCTCACTGTGTCCCAGTCCCTGCAGCAGTTTGTCGTCCCGCAGCTGGTTGTCTGATGCCTCATCCTGTGAATCATTCTCACACATCTACGACGATGTGGAGGCAGAGCTGAATGAGGCAGCCGCTCGAGTTCGGCTTGCATCTCCTCTAATGTCACCATTGACGTCTCCTCTGCCATCGCCCCTTACCTCTCCCCAGGCATCTCCTCAAGTGTCTCCGCTTGTGTCCCCCTTCGGTTCTCCTGGATGCATGGCTGCGTATGGAGACGACTCTTGGTATCGTTACCAACAACATCATCAGCAACATCTGCAATATCAATTCGCCCAATCGCTGTCCCCGTATCAGTCACCCCGCACCAGCATCACTGAGGAAACGTGGCTCAGTCCCCGTCCACACTCCTCATCCTCACGGCCCTCCTCTCGGCCAACCTCGCCATGTGGAAAAAGGCGACATTCCAGTGCAGAGGTCGTTCCTAGTTTGCCGTCCCCTCACCTTTCCCCCAACATAACACCATCTCACTCTCCTCGCGGGAGTGTCACTGAGGAGACATGGATGGGCGGTGCCACGTTTGCCTCCTACCAGCCCCTTCCACTGGAGGTAGACATCCCGTCCAAAACAAGAAGAACGTATCAGACCAACCACAACCAGGATCAAGTGTCTCTGTTGACTGGTCAAGAGGATTCAGGTCTTCAAGAACAAGGCCTTGCTAATCCATCGCTAAACTCAGGCATCGCAGTGTCCCTGCCCAGTTTAAGGAAAGAGGATATAGTGGAACATTTCTTAGCCGTTCCAACACACTTCCCTTGGGCTAAACCCAAGCAAGTCAATACTACTCCCTTATACAGGTAAATTGCATGTATGTATAGGACTTAATTTTTCAACCTTTGGTTTTGAACAAGTGCCAGTTACATAATAGATATTATTACCTTGTTTGTCCATTATTTATGAACCTGTCAGAGTTATAACAATGGGTGTTCAGTTTCATTGGCCAATTCCCAGAAACAACAGCTACGTTTGTTACAGCCATTGCTGTTCTCTATTTCTTGCTCAGGTCCACATCTTTACCTCCACTGGAGTGTCCTCTGCCCAGCCAGTGTGGCCAATGTGAGTTAAAGATCGAGATCCAACCTAAACCTCACCACAGAGCCCATTATGAGACGGAGGGCAGTCGAGGGGCCATTAAATCAGACTGCGGAAGACACCCTGTTGTAAAGGTCAGATTTTACACCAGATCTCAGATTAGCCCCATTCCCCCATATTTGAAGATTTCTGATGGGTGGTTTGTGTTTGGGGCCTAGTTGCCCATTTGTCCAAAAAATGCCAGATGGGAGAAAAAACTTCCCAGAAAGAAACAGTCATTTTTGGTGCCACTTGTGAATTATAAATGGAAATTATTTACATGTGATTTATTGATTGTGGTTAATTATTGATGGAGTAGTATATCCATCGTTGCCTACCTGTTCTGTGTTGTTTTTGCTCAACACAGAAACTGTATTGTGCACAATTTGAACAGCTCACTGAACTTCAGTTGTTTTTATTATTCTGGTAAACTGAGAATGGGTTCCATACCTCAAGGTTTGTTGCTCATCTGACACCTGCTCTACAAAAAATAAAAGACAAAATACCAGGACTATTGTTTGGATGTATTTAATTATTTATATTAATATTATTATTATTATTTTTTTTTCATTATAATACTGGATAAATTATCTAATTTATGATTACATTTGCCTGTAACAGAAGTTGAAGATAAATGCGATTCATGTGATGAATATCAGTCTTATGAAGACTCATCCATTTGATCCAGTCAGCGTGTGGTATTTTTAACAGGGTACAAGCTAATGTTACATGTGTTGGCCTGTTTGTTTACCCTAGCTACCAATGATACAAATGGACAACCATTCCTGCCATTAGAGGAACAGATGTTCTTAGCTTTGAAAACTAGAAAAGGAAAGATAACACAAAGTTTGTGTTATGAAAATGTCGAAAAGCCAAGCTGATAAGAGCTACTTTGAATATGCTATAGAGCAGAGGTCTTCAACATGACTGTCCTGAAAAGTTTATTTCCAACCTGCTTCAGCACACCTGCCTGTGTATTTTCAAGAATTGATCCTAAAGGGTTTGATTAGCTTCAGCTGTCTTTGATTAGGGTTGGAGCTAAACTCTGCAGGACAGTGGGTCCCCAGGAGCACGGTTGAAGACCTCTGCTATAGAGCATTGATGGATGATGCATAGGCACATACCATTCATTTGGAATAACCAGTTGCATGTTTACTCATATTGTTTGTTCTCGCATCTGTAGCTAATAGGGTATAACGAAAAGCCCGTCAGCCTGCAGATGTTCATTGGGACAGCGGATGAGCGGTACATCAGGCCACACCCATTCTATCAAGTGCACAGGATTACTGGCAAAACTGTAGCGACGCCGAGTCAAGAGATAGTGATATCCAGCACCAAAGTTCTTGAAATTCCTCTCCTTCCTGAAAACAACATGTGTGCCAGGTACCTGTCAAACAAACCTCTGATTTACATTCACCCTGCCCTTCACGCGTTGTAAAGAGAGTTTTTTTTGCATAAATGATCTATTGACATGGCTGACAGCTTAGATCAAGAAGATGGCAGCTCTGAATGGAAACTATGTGAAAATCAGAACAGAACAGCACTCACAATTTTTATTCAGTTTTACCCCTCAGAGAATGAATAGTACTTTTAAAAAAATATGTTTCAAATGATTTACACTCAAACGAGGTAAAGGCTCTAGTTTAGGACCCTAATTAAAGCTAAAGTGGATTGCCTCATGGGAGCTGACTTGTTAGTATAGAATAAATATTTTTACTATCTGACAAATTAACAAATGAATCATGGCTGACTATGAATAGAGAATTTCCACAGTGGAAGCCACTACCAAATTGGCCAGGCTTTTAGTATAAACTTTTCCATATTGTGATGATATTGAGTAAATGCCAGTCGCATGAATGCATACGACAAAGTGAAATACTTAATGGGGTCCTATTATGGCCTTTTACAAAGTCTTGATTTAGTTTTTGGGTTTATTTTTCACGTATTTCTCTCCCCAGTCTGGGCGAACATGCCGTTTCGATGAAGTCCCTCCTTCCGAAATACGAAATGTGCTGTGACTGGTTAGCTGGCCCAGTGTGCTGTGATTTGCCCAGTGTGCTTGACACCGCTTAGCGCGTATTCGGGAAATGTCCCGCCCCTTCATAACAGCGAGCTCTACTCACACATATGTAAATAGCCTATTAAAGAGATAGTTCACCCAATAATGAAAATTAGCCCATGATTTACTCCCCCTCAAGTCATCTTAGCTGTATATGACATTATTCTTTCAGACGAATACAATCAGTTATATTACAAAATGTCCTGGCTAATCCAAGCTTTATATTGGCAGTGAATGGCAGCCCAAAATATGAAGCCCAAAAAAGCACATCCAGCCATTATAAAAGTACTCCACATGGCTCCAGAGGGTTAATAAAGGCCTTCTGAAGCGAAGCGATGGGTTTGTGTAAGAAAAATATTCATATTTAACACGTAAAGTATTTTACTAGCTTCCGGCGGACCACCTTCCGTATTAAACTTGCAAAAAAAGTGTAACAGCTGCGTCATAATAGGAATAATGTGATTTATAGCTAATGGTTTATATTGAGTTGCCCACTGTCAGCAAATAGCACCATTTATGTCACTCTTTGGTTTCATTTCACTAGCTAACCTGCAATATTATTAAATAAAACAGAATTTAACTGACTGTAATCTTTGATGGTTGCCTTCTATCATCTTTCTTTGAAAGCATTGACTGTGCTGGGATCATGAAGCTTCGAAACTCAGACATCGAGTTGCGTAAGGGAGAGACTGATATCGGGCGTAAGAACACGCGTGTGCGCGCTGTGTTCCGTGTTCATATCCCTCAACACAACGGGAAAGTGCTGTCACTGCAGGTGGCGTCCGTGCCGATAGAATGCTGTAAGTTTTTTTGTTTTTCTGTGGATTTCCTATGTGAAATTACGACATGTTAAATGCGTTAAACATTATATGCTAGTTATTACACGTCTGAGTCAACTGATATTGGTGGAGGAATATAATTCTAGAGAGCATTTGTTGGATCAAAATTGTATTTACATGTAAACAATGGACAAAAATCCATTTCCTCATAAGAGAAATATTCTACATTTTAAAGATGTAAAAGAAAACGTTAAATATTTAAAATAGTTTTAAGTCAGCTCAACTTTAACATGCATTATACAGATGGCCACAAAGCTAACACACATTGACTAAAAGCCACAACAGTTTTAATTTTGTATTTGAAAATGTTAAGCAATTGTCTTTCTCTGTTGGCTAGCTCAACGCTTAGCTCAGGAACTTCCTCAAGTCGAGAGCTTTAGTCCCACCTGCGGTTCTGTGACTGGAGGAGAAGAGATGCTTATAACAGGCCAAAACATCAGTCCAGAATCAATAGTTGTCTTTCTAGAAAAGGGCTCTGGTAAGTCAAATCGTCTGTTGCAATAACTATTCTCACAGCTAGTCTCTAATTAGGAGCTGTTTTAGATCAGTAGCCTTGTAATATATTTTGGATGACAGATTATGTAATAGCAAAAGAGCCTTTATATTGTCTTTTTTTTTTTTTTTCATTCCAGATGGTAAAACACAATGGGAGGTCGATGTTAGGGCTTTACAAGAGAAGAGTCAAAATGTAAGCACAATAAGTTATGTATAACATATGCATACCATATATCCCATTGAGGTCCATAATTACAGGTGTCTCTGAAGTTCTTGTGTGTTCCCGTTCCTGTTTAGGCAAGCATAGTGGTAGAGATTCCTCCGTACTACAAGAAAACCACGGCTTCCTCCACCCAGGTGCAGTTCTATGTCAGCAATGGCAAAAGGAAGAGAAGTGTCTCACAGTTCTTCACCTATCGTTCAGGTAATAGTCTTTCTTCAGCAAGTCTGGTCCACTTTGGTGGCAAGAACTGCCAGTCAGACAGCAAGAGGCCGTCCGATTAATATATCAAAGAGTCAGTCTAAAATAGACCGATTCAGCAAGGTAGTGGCTCATTCAACTGTCTCTAGGAACATTCGTGTGTAAAAGAGGTCTAAAACATGTTGTGATCTGATCACTGACCACATACAGAAGTAGTCAAAAACACGTGACCACATGGCATTTGTAGTAGAAACGCTTTGACCTAACATGTTGTGAGGGAGCACACTAAAACAAGTGATTCAAACTTCACTGTTGAACTGTTGCTGAGAATGCCAGATCCTGAGCGCACAGTTCAGTCTTCATTAGACTGCCAAAATGACTGCCAAATTACTTGTCTGCATTGAATAATACAGCGTTTTTAGTCGTTTCCAATAAATTCAGTAACATTTTCATCTGTACAGAGGGAAAGTGAAGGAGGCCTTCATAGGGAGAGTCTAGTTGACACGGTCTTTGCTGACACTTCAGGGATGCGTTGTGGTCGCATCTAGGTGCAGGTCCACCATCTGGTCTGGATACGGCCCGGATCCGGCTGACTGCAGTAAACCTCGGGATAAACAGAGAGACTAACATTAGCGTAGATGCCATTCTTCTTATGATGTAACGAGTACATCAGGTGTTATGGGAAGTGTTCCCGGCTCCGGCTGACCTAGTTAATGCAGCCTAACAATCATTTAACTGATTTGATATACATTTATTCTATGTGGTCATGTGGTTGAATGTGTTCAAACAGCCACAAAAGTCGTCTTCTCTCCACCTAATTATAATGCGTAAACATTATGGGAAGCGTGCTAGCCGGATGGGATTTAGATTTGTCGGCTGTAGACCCAAGTTTGGTTTAAAAAATGAAAAACGTACCAAGCACAATGTTCTCTCACCATTCCTGATTTCCAACATGCAATGTTCACAAAGCTAATCTGTATGTGTTGAACACCCTTCCTTCCCAGCAGTGCAGGTGAAGCAGGAGTTTGGCATGGGGCCGGACCTTAACACCAACTGCCAGCATCCTAGCACCTCCCCAACAGGTCTCATCACCACTGGAGACTCAGTTGCTTCAGATCAGGTCCAGCCTCTTGAGCAGTGGCTGCTGACTGAAGGGCCAGTCTGCACTCCATCTTCAACCCCTCTCTGTTACTCACCTCCAGATCCTTTGCATCTGAGCCGCTCTCATCCGCCAGACAGAAGCCTTAATGCTGTAGCAGACCTTATGTTCTACCCCTCATTGGTGGATTTCAACAACTCTTTTTACCAAAAACCTCAACAGGATCTGTCTTACAAAGGACAACCTAGTCTTCCAGTGGTTGGGGGCTCACTGCAAGACTGCAAGTCATCCCAAATCTCTGCAGAGCAATCAAGATCTCAACTAGGTAAAGGATACCAAGGCATACCTTCAGAACACACTGATAATCTCCACAACCTTGGCTCTATCTCAGTGTCCAGTACGTCTGTTCTAACTATCCCAAGTGTGGATAGATCCAGTCTCCACGCTGTGGCTCCAGTGCAATTCCCACAGTCCTCCTCTTCCCAGGTGCTTCCTCTTTCTCACCAGCCTACCCTTGCCAAAGTGCCTTCTAACTCACCGTCTATCAGAGAGAGCATGATGGACCCTCAACCTTTAGGCGCATCTCTTCATGAGTCCAGCAAAAGTTACAGTTTACCCCAAGGTGGAGAAAGCCCTGACATTAAACAGGAACCAGAGGAAGAGAAAGAGCTTGCCTTTCAGTCCATAGGCCTACAGGATATCACTCTTGATGATGGTAAGACTCCAAGGAGAACCGTTTTATATGAATGAAGTTAAGTTACAGTGTTGATTACCACAGAAATTCATTTCGACCTGTTTCTCACAGTTTGAAGCTAAATTGGGATTGTTTCAACGGTATGCCACAAGACTTAACAGTAAGTTTACTTTAGCCCTATTCAGACGGGATTCGTTTAAAGACTGACAGCACAACTGATTCGAGGGTTACCTAGCAACATTTTAAAAAAACGCAGCGCACTGCTCTTCTATCTGACTCTTCTAACGCGTTCTATCTGATCAGGGCCATAGACAGTTTTATTCCCCAAGCAACAAACAAGTTTCACATTTATGACCTTATTGGGAGGAGAGTATTTTAATGAATCATGCAAAGGTGATTTACTAAGGTTTGCACTAGTATATTTACTGGTATTTGCGCCATTGTTTAACCCCCCAAAAAAGTGTCGGTCATTATGGAAATGATCCGGCTGCGTCTGTTCTTTAATTTGCACGTCGTCAGCAGATCACGCGCTGAACTGTCCACTCCCATCTGCGCTTTTTGGCTTTGCGCTCTTACAGTAATTTGCCCTGTTTAGTAACTCTGGCCATCACTATGTGTGAGTGTGTTTAGGATTTCATTGTGCTTAGAAATCAAGAGTCCTTTAGTGACCCAGAAATAAGTCCATTAACATTTCCACATCAACACCAAGTATTACTGCGTGACTGTACCTGATGATTCCAGACCATAATATCTATTTACATGTAATACATGGTTCTGACCGTGTCTCATGCTGGGTCAATAACTCTCCCCAAGCTACATTAACAAAAATATGCACTAACTTTGTGGCATATGCTAGCCGGGCTTTTTGTTTACTCTCAAGAAAAACTAGCAGCTGCCACCCCTAGTGTCTGGAAGCCTGTTTGGTTTGGGCCTAATTATAGTCTGCAGTCCCACAGTGCAGTGGGAAAGAGGATACTGGCATTGCATGGACTCACTGAAAGAGCTAAATATACCGTGAAGGCTAATCCACCGCTAGTTTTGCGCAGCTGTATTGTGACAGTCTTGCATACTTCCCATAAGAAGTTGCTGCCATTAGCCTGGATGAAGACGCGTGGCTTTGATTGAACTTGACCTTTGTTAATGAAGGTGTTCATACCTTACACTGCTTTTTTTCTGTGGATAGTATAGAGTAGAATATATTTATTCATTAAAGAGATAGTTCACCCAAATATTCTGTCATCATTTACTCGCTCTCAAGTTGTTCCAAACCTGTATGAATTTCTTTCTTCTGCTGAACACAAAAGAAGATATTTTGAAGAATGTTACCCAAACAGATGATGGACTGCCATAGTTTTTTGGGTGAACTTTCCCTTTAAGCTTCGATCTTTTACATCCAGTTGTTTTAGCAGAATGAGGTCGTATAAATATATTTATATTTTACTGACAGTTTTATGGTCACAATTTCTCAATACTTAAGTCGCTCTTCACACAGTTCTTCTGACCAACTTTCAGTTTTGCACTATAACTACCAAAAAAAACACTTCTTCCAGCCGTTCTTCCAGAACACTAGAACAGGTTTTCACCCAACAAACACACTGTCACTCATAACAGAACAACCTAAAAAAACAGTTTTCTTCTGTCAAATTACTTTACAAAACAAGAATGACACTCTCTACTGTTTGTAATTCACTGCAGTTTGTGCTACATAGTCCATGTTTACATAACAGTACAAAATTATGAATTATTATTAAGTTTTCCCCTTTTGAATGGATAGCAATGACATTTAAAGACTAACACCGGTGAAGGCATTCAGCTACATCTAATTGTTTTGATAGTCTCATTTTTTAGATTTGGAATATATTTCAACATTACTTTAGAAATGTAGCAAATTTCTGTCTTATTCATTTTTGTATTATGCTTGAACAGTTTTGAAAAGAGCATGCAGGCTAAACGTGCAAATTGGCCTGTAGGTGCATTGAGTTTTGGTGGTTATTCTGTGTAATTAAGAAAAAGATTAAGAGTTTATGCAAATTGAAAGATGTCATTATTGATTGCATTTCATGCCAAAGCAATGCTAAATGCTCCACAGTTTAGATGTGCTCACTGTGTGAAGAGTTTGAAAAAGTGAGCTAACTACTG